>JACGAQ010002714.1:0-37648 GCA_014119065.1 Orius insidiosus
AAATGTATAAATAAGTACATACAAGAATTTCTGAAATTTTATTAAAAAATGAATTTTTAGCTAAAATTATAGCTATACATCAGTTTTTTTTTTTCAAGGATTTTGGGGGACGAAAATGTAAGACTACAAGCAAAATTAGTAGCCTTAAAGAGTACTTAAAAGAAAAACCAGTTCTCTTGGAGAAAAAGCGCAAGAAAATGCCTCAAAATTGGAAAACTCCACGAAAACCTTGGAGAAAGCACAAGAAAAAGCCATAAAATTGGAAAACTGCAAGAAAACCCGTCCTCTTGGAGGAAAAGCACAAGAAAATGCCTTAAAATTGGAAAACTCAAAGAAAACCAGTACTCTTGGAGGAAAAGTACAAGAATATGCCTTAAAATTAGAAAACTCCAAGAAAACCCGTACTCTTGGAGGAAAAGCAGAAGAAAATGCCTTAAAATTGGGAAACTGCAAGAAAACCAGTACTCTTTGAGGAAAAGCACAAGAAAATGGCTTAAAATTGGAAAACTCGTAAAAAACCAGTACTCTTGGAAGAAAAGGACAAGAAAATGCCTTAAAATTGAAAAACTGCAAGAAAACCAGTACTCTTGGAGGAAAAACAGAAGAAAATCCCTTAAAATTTGAAAACTGCAAGAAAACCAGTACTCTTGGAGGAAAAGCAGAAGAAAATGCCTTAAAATTGGAAAACTCCAAGAAAACCAGCACTCATGGAGGAAAAGCTCAATAAATTGCCTTAAAATTGGGAAACTGCAAGAAAACCAGTACTCTTTGAGGAAAAGCACAAGAAAATGGCTTAAAATTGGAAAACTCGTAAAAAACCAGTACTCTTGGAAGAAAAGGACAAGAAAATGCCTTAAAATTGAAAACTGCAAGAAAACCAGTACTCTTGGAGGAAAAACAGAAGAAAATCCCTTAAAATTTGAAAACTGCAAGAAAACCAGTACTCTTGGAGAAAAGCGCAAGAAAATGCCTCAAAATTGGAAAACTCCACGAAAACCTTGGAGGAAAAGCACAAGAAAAAGCCATAAAATTGGAAAACTGCAAGAAAACCCGTCCTCTTGGAGGAAAAGCACAAGAAAATGCCTTAAAATTGGAAAACTCAAGAAAACCAGTACTCTTGGAGGAAAAGTACAAGAATATGCCTTAAAATTAGAAAACTCCAAGAAAACCCGTACTCTTGGAGGAAAAGCAGAAGAAAATGCCTTAAAATTGGGAAACTGCAAGAAAACCAGTACTCTTGAGGAAAAGCACAAGAAAATGCTTAAAATTGGAAAACTCGTAAAAACCAGTACTCTTGGAGAAAAGGACAAGAAAATGCCTTAAAATTGAAAAACTGCAAGAAAACCAGTACTCATTGGAGGAAAAACAGAGAAAATCCCTTAAAATTTGAAAACTGCAAGAAAACCAGTACTCTTGGAGGAAAAGCAGAAGAAAATGCCTTAAAATTGGAAAACTCCAAGAAAACCAGCACTCATGGAGGAAAAGCTCAATAAATTCCTTAAAATTGAAAATTCCAAGAAAACCAGTACTCTTGGAGGAAAAGCACAAGAAAATGCCTTATAATTGGAAAATTCCAAGAAAACAGTACTCCTGGAAAAACACAAGAAAATTCCTAAAATATGAAAACTCCAAGAAAACCAGTATTTATGGACAATTCGAATTAATCAATCACAAGGGGCGTTTCTTGGGGAAAAGTAAGCTAAAAAAGCTATTTTTTGTAAGATTTTAGAGTTTTCAAGAATTTCGAATTAAAAGGGTTCTGAAGGTTTGACCACTGTCCACCATCGCCACTCTTCTTTCCATTTTTACAAATATTCTGCAAAACTTACCATCAACAAATACTGAAAACTGTAATCAATATGAGTTCTAAACAAGTCCTCGAAGTCCGGAAAAACGTTGTGAACGCCGGAATATTTGGCATCGCAAGATTGGATGTTTTCTGTAAAAAAAACGCAGATTTAAAAAAATTGCGACTAAAGAAAAATTAAAATTGTTATACCTTTTGTTTTTCCTTGAGAAGTGCAGGACGTGACGGCGCTATCGTAGCAATATTCCGCCCTCGCGTACGCGAGAAGCAAAGGGAGCAACAAAAACGCCAAAAACCTTTCATTTCTTAAAAAAAACTTGAAATATTGAAAAAATAAATTAATAAAGAAATACAAACTGTATTTAAGAAGGCTCTTGAATGGAATTTCAAGGATGACAAATCCTCAAGAAAAAGAATGAGGACTGAAAATAAAATTTACGTCTTGAGCGAGTTATCAGCGTTTTTTCGATGACTCTTCAAAAGTGGTTGACAACTAAAATGCGGCTTCTAATGAATAAATACGCATGCGCATTTTAAAACTACGCAGTTAATTCGACATCTGCGCCGATAAAAGAAGGAAAAGGAGATACGTCCGGGGAGAGTTCGACAAATGGGATTTCGTCTTTTTTCAATTTTCATTCCCACTTCTTAAAATTGACGTTTGCCCGGTTTTGATTATCTCGAAAAGTTGATTTTTTTTTCTCTAATACTTTGATTTCCCCTCTTTTATCTTTGTTTTCAAGAGCCTTCTACGCCAGTGTGTGTAAAGGTTGAGCTACCCTCAGGATAAATATCCACTCTTTCAAATAAATCATTTTAAACTATAAAGAATGAAGCCTTTTTTTATTTCTTGCTTTTTTGCCCTTTTTGTGTGGGCGGGGGCTCAAGTTTTCGAAGACACTTTGGAAGGAAAATGTAAGTATGAAGAAATACTGCGTTGCATTTATTACGTTTTGTTTATGATAAATTTAAATTTCTCTATTTTAAGATTTGCGTTGTCATTCTTTATTTTGTACGCTAATGTCTTGTGGCTTCTTACATCAGCCACAAACAAATTTTTATAAGTTATCCACAGGTTCCATCATGTCATTTTTATTCATTATTCTCAGCAATAGCGCAAGCGTTCAAAATTCTATGAAATTAAATCTATTTCATCCATTATCTTGTAGGAAACGCTGATTAACTTGATTAATATTTGAAAATTAATTAACAAAAAATACTCACAATATTTAGTAATCAAGTTAAGTAGTTGGATCACAACATGCAATAATTAGAAAGAGGATTTCTGCTAACTGGCAGGACCACAGGGGTTTAGTACTTAAGTCTCTTTTTAAAGAATTTTTGGATATTTTTGCCCTTCACCTAATTTCAAGGCGTTTTTCTCAGTTTTTTGAACAAAAAACACCCTATTTATCTGATTACTAGGCGTTTTTATCAGTTTTTTGGACAAGAAACACCCTATTCATCTGATTTTAAGGCGTTTTTCTCGGTTTTTTGGACGAGAAACACCCTATTTATCTGATTTTAAGGCGTTTTTCTCAGTTTTTTGGTCGAGAAACACCCTATTAATCTGATTTCAAAGCGTTTTTCTCACTTTTTTGGTCAAGAAACGGCCTTTTTGTCTGATTTCAAGGCGTTTTTCTCACTTTCTTGGACGATAAACACCCTATTTATCTGATTACTAGGCGTTTTGACTAGTTTTTTGGACAAGAAACACCCTTTATGTCTGATTTCAAGGCGTTTTATCAGTTTTCTTTAACAAAAAACACCCTATTTATCAGATTTCAAGGCGTTTTTCTCGGTCTTCTGGACAAAAAAACACCCTTTTCATCTGATTTTAAGGCGTTTTTCTCGGTTTTTTGGACGAAAAACACCCTATTCATCTGATTTTAAGGCGTTTTTCTCAGTTTTTTGGATGAGAAACACCCTTTTTCATCTGATTTTAAGGCGTTTTTCTCGGTTTTTTGGACGAGAAACACCCTATTTATCTGATTTCAAGGCGTTTTTCTCGGTTTTTTGGACGAGAAACACCCTATTATCTGATTTTAAGGCGTTTTTCTCAGTTTTTTGGACGAGAAACACCCTTTTTGTCTGATTTCAAGGCGTTTTTCTCAGTTTTTTTTAAAACGAAAAACACCCTATTTATCAGATTTCAAGGCGTTTTTCTCGGTTTTTTGGACGAGTTACACCCTATTTATCTGATTTATAGGCGTTTTTCGCGGTTTTTGGACGAGAAACACCCTATTTATCTGATTTCAAGGCGTTTTTCGCGGTTTTTGGACGAGAAACACCCTTTTTATCTGATTTCTAGGCGTTTTTCTCGGTTTTTTGGACGAGAAACACCCTATTATCTGATTTCAAGGCGTTTTTCTCGGTCTTCTGGACAAAAAAACACCCTTTTCATCTGATTTTAAGGCGTTTTTCTCGGTTTTTTGGACGAAAAACACCCTATTCATCTGATTTTAAGGCGTTTTTCTCAGTTTTTTGGATGAGAAACACCCTTTTTCATCTGATTTTAAGGCGTTTTTCTCGGTTTTTTGGACGAAAAACACCCTATTCATCTGATTTTAAGGCGTTTTTCTCAGTTTTTTGGATGAGAAACACCCTATTTATCTGATTTCAAGGCGTTTTTCTTAGTTTCTTAATTCGAGAAACACCCCTTTATATTTGATTTAATGGCATTTTCCTCAATTTTTGGACGAAAATATATATACGCCCAATAACCCACTAAAACCCGAGTTTTAAACATGGGTTTTTCATAAAAAGATGTCTAAAAGCAGTGTTTCTCTTATTAAAATATAGACATTTTATTTTAAAGGCATTTCGGTTCAAAGTGGGGTTTAAAGACAATATTTATTGGTTTTTGGGGGGCTAAAATTAGATCAAAAAAACCCTTTTATCGTTTTGAAGGTTGTATTTCCATTTTCCTACGTTTTTTTGCCCTTAAAACCCTATTTCGACCAGATTTTTTACCGTTTTTCTCCCTTTTTTCCATAATAAGCCCTCTTTGCCTTTTCCAGTCATGAAAACCTTTTTTTTATTTTATCTTTGACAGTGAGAAAAATAAATCTTAACTCGATATCCATCAAAGTTAAAAATTTTTGAAATTCAGATTGATATTATTATTTTTTTTTTTACAAATAAAATGGATTTTTGGTGATCATTTATCAAAGTTTTATAATTAAGGTTTACAATACAACTCAACAAATACATATTAAGGAATGTAAATGTAAGAATTTAAAATCGTCGTGAATTATTCATCTCCCCACATCAAGGCTAATAAAAGATTTCCTTTTCACACAATAATCTGAACCTATTTAGGCCTCGTAATGTATCAAGGCTTCTTTTATATTATTTTCTTTTTATTTTAGGTAAGAATAAACCTTTGAAAGACATGCCGACCGATTGGATCACTATGACCGATCCATGCACGACTAAAATGAAAGAACAAGTCGGAGAAGAATTCAGGGCTGCCATGACGTATATGGCAATGGTAAATTTATCAGAAGTTATAGTGCAAAAAGTAATATGGGTTTTTAGGGAGCCCATTTTTCTCGTGATGTCGTTAACAGGCCGGGATTTTCGAAAATGTTTTTCAAAGCTGCATCTGAAGAAAGAGAGCATGCTATGAAAATTATGGAATACTTAGTCATGCGTGGAGGTCTCCTTAAAGAATTCTCTGACCTCATCGGAACCCCTGTAATTTTAAATTTTTTTAAAATTTACGATTTTTTATAACATAGTTTTTTTAGAAACCAGTAAACAATAAAACTTCATGGGATTCCGGATATGAAGCTCTTTCTGACGCTCTTCTTTTGGAAGCTCACGTCACCCGTAAAATAACCGCCATGATCAAAGTATGCGAAGATGCTAAGGCTGAAAATAATTTACAAGTTCCCAACGATTATCATGTAAGTTTCAATTTTAAATATGAAAACTTTTTAAAATTGAGATAAAAGTTGAATCATTCTTTTGTCCATGATAACTTATATCTCAGTAATGATTAAATTTTTTTAACTTCAACCAGACAATAATTAAATTTCTTTTGATTATCTGCCATGTTTGCTTAATAGACACTTGTCAAACTGATAACTTTTTTTTTCAGCTTGTCGATTATTTAACTGCAGAATTCCTCGATGAACAGCTCAAAGGTCAAAGAGACATTGCCGGAAAAGTTTCCACTCTTGGAAAAATGATGGAAGACCATGGACCATTAGGAGAGTTCCTTTACGATAAAAAACTTTTGGAAGACTAAATTTGAATGAAAAAATTTAATTTTTTTACTTAAATTTTTTTATAAGAAATCATTTGTGAATAGATATTTTTTTGTACATAAATAATAAAGGCTGTTAATTTCTCAAATTAAAAAAGCATTTTTTTCAATTTGTTTTTCATTTTGATTTCCCAAGTTGGCCCACCAACAAAAATGAAGTGCTGAAAAGGAGCTGGTTTCCATACGTTGGTACACAACTAAAGATCTAAATTCTGAGTCAAATACTTCACACATAACACAACTTCTTTCTAAATTAGTGGTGATGAACCATCCCACAATTGGTGATGAACACCAACATAGCGATGAAACAGCAACAAGGTTTTTACTCTCTCAACATACAAACACAGGAATAGAATAGCTTCCGGCATGTCTTGATCTCCCATCGACAGCGCCAGCAATTCTCCCTCAACTTTTCAACAGTTCCGCACCTCTTCGACCTGCTGAATTGGTGGAACTTAAACCTCGGAACGAACTTCTCGACATCTGCGACATGCGCGAACTCGACAGTTCATGTTTCAGCATCCGCACACGCATTTCCGACACTCAACACCTCAGACCTTCTTTCTTTTCTTCGTGGGGGTACACAACATATGATCTAAATTCTGAGTCAAATACATCACACACAACCCAACTTCTTTCTAAATTAGTGGTGTTTAACCATCCCACGGTGACCCACAACGAACACTAACACAGCGATGAAACAACAACGAGGTACATACATACTTACTCTCAACATACAAACACAGAAAGAGAATAGCTTCTGGCACGTCTTGATCTCCCACCGAATTTGTCCCTCAATTTGTCAACAGTTCCGCACCTCTTCGACCCGCTGAATTGGTGGAACTTCAACCTCTGAACGAACTTCTCGACATCTACGACACTCACGTCATGACTCGACAGTTTGTGTTCCAGCATTCGCACACGCATCTTCGACACATCATCGCTCGACACGCACCACCTCAGACCTTTCTTTTCATCGTGTGTGTATGAGGGGGGGGGGATTGATCTGGGTACGCAACATATGATCTAAATTCAGAGTCAAATACATCACCCACAACTTCTTTCTTTCTTTCTAAATTAGTAGTGATGAACCATCCCACAATAGGTAACCCACGACGAACACGAACACAGCAAATTGCTGTCAGCAATGAAACAATGACAAGGTACATATTTACAATCTCTCAACTCAGAAAGAGAATAGCTTCCAGCACGTCTTGATCTCCCATCGACAGTGCCAGCAATTCTCCCTCAACTCAACACTTCCGCACCTCTTTGACCCGCTGAATTGGTGGAACTTCAACCCCGGAACAAACTTCTTGACATCTGCGACATGCGTGAACACAGACAGGTCATGTTCCAGCATCCTCACATGCATCTTCGACACACAACACCTCAGACCTTTCTTTTCATCGTGTGTGTATGGGGGGGGGATTGATCTGGGTACGCAACATATGATCTAAATTCAGAGTCAAATACATCACCCACAACTTCTTTCTTTCTTTCTAAATTAGTAGTGATGAACCATCCCACAATAGGTAACCCACGACGAACACGAACACAGCAAATTGCTGTCAGCAATGAAACAACGACAAGGTACATATTTACACTCTCTCAACTCAGAAAGAGAATAGCTTCCAGCACGTCTTGATCTCCCATCGACAGTGCCAGCAATTCTCCCTCAACTCAACACTTCCGCACCTCTTTGACCCGCTGAATTGGTGGAACTTCAACCCCGGAACAAACTTCTTGACATCTGCGACATGCGTGAACACAGACAGTTCATGTTCCAGCATCCTCACATGCATCTTCGACACACAACACCTCAGACCTTTCTTTTCATCGTGTGTGTATGGGGGGGGGGGATTGATCTGGGTACGCAACATATGATCTAAATTCAGAGTCAAATACATCACACACAACACAACTTCTTTCTTTCTAATTTAGTAGCGATGAACCATCCCACAATTGGTGACCCACGACAAACACGAACACAGCGATGAAACAACAACAAGGTTTTTGCTCTCTCAACACACAAACTCAGAAAGAGAATAGCTTCCAGCACGTCTTGATCTCCCATCAACAGCGCCAGCAATTCTCCCTCAATTTGTCAACAGTTCCGCACCTCTTTGACCCGCTGAATTGGTGGAACTTCAACCCCGGAACGAACTTCTTGACATCTGCGACATGCGCGAACTCGGACAGTTCACGTTCCAGCATCCGCACACGCATCTTCGACACATCATTGCTCGACACACACCTCAGACCTTTCTTTTCTTCGTGGGGGTACACAACATAATATGATCTAAATTCTAAGACAAGTACATCACACACAACACAACTTCTTTCTTTCTAAATTAGTGGTGATGAACCATCCCACAGGGGAATTATAAAATAACTAATAAAATAAGTAATTGACGGAATAAGACCCAGTCGATCATTTGTTGAAAACAGTTTTTTTACAAAAAAACCAAAATGTTCGACCATAAATTTCATGGGACCCCAAATGTCTTCCGCTATACTGCCATGGGTCAGGGTTTTTTAAATCTCACTTAATTTTGCTGGAAGAAGACTTTTCCATCAAAATTATTAACTCTCGAGAGCAAGCGGCTAAAAGCCCAGTACTCTGTAGACAAGGGAAAATAATAAACTCTTAATTCACTTTTAAGGTCAATTGTCCACGAGCCTTCTATTTTTTTCAGCTCAAATATTTTAAGTGCAGATTACTATTATCAACCAAGTACATCCATCATGGGAAAAAAACACTTGAAACTTGGCCTTCTAATGCCTCGTGCCGAAAACGTTCTAAAAAAATGATAATCCGTCAGAAAATTGGTCGACCAACAAATTCTAGAACTTTTTGAGAACTGGATTAACTGGGTTTCATAAAAAAGTCTTTCATAAAACTCAGAATATCACTTGATAAAAAAAAATTCAGTCACTTTTCGTTAAAAAATATTTAATAAAATCATGTATTAGTCTTCAGAAAATAATCACAGTTCATTATAACTTAATTGATAATTATTAAAAGATACAATTTCCTATGAGACTGAGGACAAAAAAGAAAAAAAAATTATTTTTTTAAACAATTCAGAAGTTAAAATAAATGTATTTCTTTGTCTATAAAGAACGGTAAATTATTTATTAAAAGTTTTAATATAAAAAGAATCATTTTCTCCATGGATTACCCCAAGAACGGGCGTTTTCATTTCTTACATTCTTTGAATTGCCACCTAAAATTTAATTATAAAAAATTAACTTCAATTTATTTATACTTGCCTAAACCGGGGAAATCGTCTTCATCATATTTATATCCAAAAGACTCTTCAGGGCAATCAGAAGACTGAAAAAAAAATGTTAATAATAATAAAAATTTATTGGGAATAGTTTACCAATTGTTCATGAACTTCCGCAGGTTCAGGAAGAGAAGCCTAAAAGAATGAAAAATGATTATGACATAAGGTGTTGAATTTTAAAAACTAAAAAGCAAGCTAAAAAGATGTTAAAAAAAGCAGCTACATACTTCATACATCCCAAGGTTTCCATGTTCATACATTTTTTTCTGTTCTTCATCTTTATTTTCATACTTTCTTTTTGTTTGTTCATACCATATGTCACGAATGCTTAAGACAGGCTTAGATCCACAAGGTTCCACTTTCTACAGAGCAATTTTTAGCAAGAAAAAAAAAAATTAAAAGCCACACCAAGCAAAATTAAACATGCAAAAAACTTTTTTTTTAACGCCAACACATTCTTAAACAGTGGAAACAGGAAAATTAAAAAGCTTAAATTGCCACTGCATGCGAACTAAGACTAGATATCACAGTACACTGGGGAAAACGAAAAAAGGCTTTTAATGAAAAGAAGCCCAAAAATGGTAAAAACGGTTTTCTTATGACCGAGAACATAAGGAAAGCGCCCAAAATCCAAATAAGTAGAGGTTTTTTTCACCCCGAAAACAAGAAAAAGCCTGAAAATTCGTCAGGAAAGCCAATAAAAAAGGGCGTTTTTTTGTCTGACTGATGGTAGAAAACGATTGATCTAGTCTCAGCTCTAATCGTTGACAGATTTATCAATTTTACTTCTCAATTATGAGCTCACAAAGTATAAAATAATTTTGGTTTATTTACATACATGAGTTGGCAAATTGCCTTTTGGCGATACACAAGGCACCTGTAAATCAAAAATTAAATAAGTCACACATAGTTTTTTTTACAAAAATATCAACTTACAGCAGCAGAATATCCCTCGTTACCCTGAAAAATAAAAAAGTATCAATTTCTTTTAGTTGAATTGTAAAAGATGACTGAAAATTACCAGTAGGGTGGGGATAGGGATGTGTACACCAGGGATAACTTTAATTCCCAAATATTGACAGCAGTGATCGCAAATGGCGTATGCCCATCGGGTCACAGCACTCAATGAGCATTTCAATTCATAGTCATTTTGAACATGAAACTATAAAAATCAAAGATATTTTTAAAAATCAAGAAGAAAAAAATCTTACTTCACATCCCATATTGCTACAAGAGCTATAAACATGACGTTGTAAAAGCTCTCTGGCTAAGGCAACGCTTGGAAATCTATAATCCACTTGGCCGTCTTCCACGGATTTATTGCGGAGTTCGTAGAACAAATGAGGTAATTCATAAATGCGGAAAATATCAGGGTCTGCTTCAGCCACCTCGCACAACTGCTGAAAAGCACTCACGACGGCCTTCATAGAATCATTTGAATTCAATGAATCTGGCATAGTGTAAATAACCGGCAACGCTTTATTTCTACCTTTGCTCTAAAATCAAATTTAATTTATAGTTAAAAAATAAAAGAATTCACATTTAAGAATGAGATGATGGAGTTGAAGATATTTTTATCCAATTTTTCACCCAATCCACCCTCGACAGGTATTTGATGTGACATATTGGACCATTCGATCGCCTCGTATCTGAGCCCCAAAGGAATTTTTCCAGGATGAATAAAAGTGTGAAATCTATTTGTGATTCCCTCATAAAGTGAGAATTCGACCAAAGCTAATTCAGCAGGAGCGAACTTCTTATCGCCGACTTTAAATGCGTAGTTGACATGGCACATATAAAACTTGTACGTCATAATTCCTGAAATGTTTAAGAAAATTAAAAAACATTGATTTCAATGAATGCTAACCAGCTTTTCCACAATCGGTCATTAAGTTTTTAATGTGACTTTTCATAATCATTTCGTTTTCTTCTTGTTCACGTAATTCAGCGTCTTGATGGGCAATAGATATTCCCATTGAATTGAACTTAGTGGCAGCTTCATCGACAGAATTTTCTCCTCAAGCCTTTTCTGCTTGGCATGATCGTTGTAATCTTCCTTTTCTTGTTGAGAGAGATTCTACAAAAACATCAGTTCATCAAAAACATTTTGAGGTCTATTCTAGAGATCTTGAATATTAGGGACTGGAATAGGAATCCACAGAGTGGGAATTGAACCCATGACCTTTGAGCCCAAAGGAAAGACTACCTTAGTTCATCAAAAACATTTTAAGCTTTATTCCAGGGGTCTTTAATACTAGGGACTGAAGCAAGAATGCCCAGAGTGGGAATTGAACCCATGACCTTTGTGCCCAAAGGCAAGACTGCTGCCCTAACTCCATTGGCCACACCAGCCCCACAGTAGCATAACTTCATTTAAAGTATTTTAAGCTTCATTCCAGGGGTCTTTAATGCTAGGGACTAGAGGAAGAATGCCCAGAGTGGGGATCGACCCATGACCTTTATGCCTTAAGAAAGCCGACTTAACTGAGCCAAGCAAGCTGGCTAAGCACAGGCCCTTAAAAATGCAATAGTACATCAAAAAGATTTGCACCCCCAACTTAAAGACTTTGAATGCTAAGGACTGCAACAACCGGAACCGATGACCTTCATGTTAAAGGACTGCAGTCCAACGCCCTCAGCCTCAACCCAACAAAAACCCATCATAAGCATTTAGAGCTCTCCAGAGAGCTAGAATACTAGGAAAAAGAAAAACCACAGTAGAACATTAGCCAATGGCCTTAATGCCCAGAGGGGAAAAAAATCCCGTCGGCCACATCAGCCACAAAATCTGAGAATAAAACTAACCCACGTCACCATTCAATACCGCAACGAAATAGACTTACCGCCCAAAGTGGAGCACAAAAATCGGCGACTTGCTTTTGACTTGGAAAATAATGGCCTTTCAGTGCCTCGCGTTCACGGACATCTTGCATAAAATAAAAATAACCGTTTTTCACGGCTTTATTCTTCTTTTTATTAGGCATATTACGAAAAATGGTACGTTGACAACAAATAAGCAGCTCGACTTTACTTTTCCAGCGTGACTCTTGAGAGTTGAGACTACAAGTAAAATCACGAGTCTTTTTTTATTCAAGTTGGAAGCCAGAAAAAAGCTTGAAACAAAACACGCCAAGCAAGCAAATGATAAATGATAACAAAGATAACTTGACTATAACCTCAACCAACGAGCCAACAAACAATTTGAATAAAATGTTTAAAAATTAGCGCTGAAAATTAAAAAAAGAATAAATTAGAATTTTAAAATTAATAGACCACGGAGTCAATCCTTTTGACCTTTTGGACAAAAACTGTCTTTCCCAACGAAGATGAAAGGGATTTTCGATGAAAAAGAAAATTTTTGTGGCTGCAATGACAAAAAGATCCTTTTTCTATGGTTATAATATAAACAATAATAAATAACGTTTTTAAAGTAGATTTATATTTGTAAATATGAAAGTAGGAAATTTGAAATTTTTTATGATTTTAGTTAGTGTTAAAATAATCGCAGGAGGAGACATTGAGGAAAAAGAAGGGGTGAAGTATGCTAATAAATGTGAAGGTGTGTATAATTTTTAGCCAAGAAGAGTTGACCGGTTAGCACTTTCTTGTTGGATCTCTGTAAAAAAATCTTGCATTTTTAACCGGCCAACTCGTCTTGGTTTTACTGTACCAGAGAAATGCACTGTGGATTCAAACTGGCAGCCACAACTTTCATTCGATTTTGTCTTTTTACAGTATGTAAAATACTTGCGGTTGAGCTTGAAAGCCGGCTTGAGGAAACTGGGAAAACATCCGAAGTCCTCGAAACGGGTTACTCGCTTGAAAAGCCAAAAAAGAAAACCGAGTATAAAAAATCGTAAGTTTCATAGTTTGTTTTGCAGTTTGTTTTATACTCTTTTTAGGGAGTTGAGATTTATCGAGTCATTGGAAGGAGTCTGTGATAGAATTTTAGAGTACAACATTCATAAAGAGAGACAAGACAGTACTAGATTTGCGAAAGGGATGAGTCAAACTTTTAAAACCTTGCATGGACTTGTGTAAGTATAAATAAAAATTATAAAATTATTATTAATTATTTTTTGAGAAAATCTTACTTGTGATAAAATTTATTGAAAAATCAGGCCAGTTAGATAAGAAATCCTATGTATTGGAACCTGAGATTTACGGAAACTGTCAAACTCGGAAATGGAAAAGGTTTTTTTCCTTTTTTGGTAAAAAATACTGATATATGCGGAAATTTTTTAAAAATCTTTATTACTTACCAATGTTTGTGGTTCCCACAAACACTTTTTTGACACTCTCGTCATGAACTCCTGAAGAGTTTTATTTTTAGTTCTTCTCAAGATGTTAAGGAGGTATGATGGTTTTTAAGTGAGTTGCTTTGCAAATTTTTCGTTGTTAACAACGGTTTTCGGTTTTTCCCTTCTATCTCGGAAATCGTCGCTCAAAACGAAAAAAACGTCTTAAGTAAAAGTCGTAGCTACGGAAATTTCCTACAAAAAAGACCTCATTGGTTTTTTTTGTCAGAGCAATACTTAAGGAGATATGTGAGTTGCTTTGCAAATTTTTCGTTGTGAGCAACGGTTTTCGGTTTTTCCCTTCTATCTCGGAAACCGTCGCTCAAAACGAAAAAATGTCCTAAGTAAAAGTTGTAGGTACAAAGATTTCCTACAAAAATTTTTTTATTTATTATTTGCGTAAGAGCAATATTTAAGGAGTTATGAGGTTAAAACTAATAATCCTACAGAGCCTGTCTGAAAACTTAAAACCTTCATATCTCCTAAAATATTGCTCTGACGGAAAAAACCATTAAGATATTTTATGTAGTTAATTTTTGTAGCTACAACTTTTACTTAGAACATTTTTTCGTTTTAAGCGACGGTTTCCAAGATAGAAGGGAAAAACCGAAAACCGTTGCTCACAACGAAATATGTACAAAGCAACCAACTTAAAACCCTCATATCCCCTTAAGACAAGTACAGTTTACTAGTAAACAAAAAGTGGAAATAATAAAGTGTCATGAGAATAAAAGTGTAGTGTGAAACAATTGTGGGATGGATCATCACCACTAAATTTAGAAAGAAAGAAGTTGTGTTGGGAATGATGTATTTGACTATGAATGATGATAATTAGAACATATGTTGTGTACCCACATCACCCCCCCCCCCCCACAGAGAAAAGAAGGGTGAAGATCTGAGGTTCCGTGTGTCGAGCGATGATGTGTCGAAGATGCGTGTGTCGATGCTGGAACGCGAACTATCGATCTGGGACGTGAGTGTCGCAGATATCGAGATGTTTGTTCCGAAGTTCCACCAATTCAGCGGGTCGAAGAGGTGCGGAACTGTTGGGAGAATTGCTGGCGCCGTCGATGGGTATCAAGACGTGCTGGAAGCTATTCTTGTTTCGTGTTCGAATGTTGAGAGTGTAAATGTACCTTCAGGAGAAAGGGTTCTCTCCAGGTTCCTGTAGGTTCAGGAGAAGGCCAAACAGATTGCCATTTTCCTAGAAAACCGATCTTTCAAGGAAAATTTTTTCTTTCCCACGTGATTCTGGAAATCTCAGGTTTACACCTGTACCTTCAATTTTTTTGAAAAAATCATTTAAATAAATAGGTTCCTACGTTTTTGAGGAAAATTGTAAATAAAACATGATTGCAGTTGTAGTCATAATCGTAATCATATCCATAATCAATAGTTATATGATTATGATTATGATATTGATTGAGCTCAGCTTCAGCCATACAGAAGAAAAAGAAATACAGCTTTTTACTCTTTTCCTTTTTACTCTACTGTAATTGATCGCTCTCTTCCTCCTTTTTAGGGATAAAGGAGTAAAAGTGGACCTAGGCATCCCTCATGAGCTTTGGGACAAACCGTCTGTTGAAATAACAAATATGAAATCCCAGGTAATTTCTGCTAACATCTTCTTTTTGCCTTATTTTTTCTGAATATTTTAGTGTGAAACATTTTTGGAAAACTACGAAGGTGATATTGAAAGCTGGTATTTTGACGATCAAAAGAAGAAAACTTTGAAAACCTTTCTTTGTGAAGAAAGAGTCCTTAAAGGCTCGGACAGTTCATGCCTTAAAGAAATTTTACCAGAAGATAAAGCTCGTGGTGAAATGCATAAAAAGAAGAACTCTGAACATTTTTATGAATTTTTACTTAATAAATATAAATTTTTTTAAATTATTCTCCTCTCCGGGGCTTGTATTTTTAGAAGTTCCTTAAGGGTACTTTGGCCATCCAATCATTAAGTCAAGGGAGTGGCAAAGGGATGTTCAAGGTATCCTTTTGCTTAAGGAACGTTAAAAAAGGCGGTCGCGGTCCTGTCAGTGTAAGATCCATGCTAAAGATAAGTGAGAAATTTGAGAAGCAAGGTAAGACTGTCCTAAAACCTTATGTCAGGTTATTTACATAGCAATCGGACAATCTGATTTTCACGCCTAATAAAAATTAGTTTCTTTTTCGGTCCTTTTGAATTGAATTTATAAAATAATGTTCCGATTGAGACCCCAAGGGAGGCCGACGGACGTGGAGAGAAAATTGGCCAGAGATCAGGTCATTTGTAACGTCCTTTTCTTCGCGGCGACCGTCGGGCTCATTAGAGCGAGTAAGAACTTACAGCTTTTTATATTGTCTTTTAATTTTTTCTTTTTATATTCCAGCGCCCAGAATAATTGGTTTTTTCAACTCATGCTAGTCCTGGAGATTCCAGTTCATCCAAGAACCTCAAAGACGAGTCGACGTTAGACAAGTTGCCATTATGTTCCATGTTATTTAAATTTTTATAAAGTTTTTTTTTCTTCAATTTGTGTTTTTTTTTTTATTAATTTTCTTCCGATTTCCTAAGTGTTGGGAAGAACTCAAATTTGCAAGAATGCTAGTGACTAGAAAGCAAAATAATGTGGTTCCTTTTTCTGCGTTATTCATTTATTTCCTAAGTATATTATCTTGAGAATAAATACTTTAAATACTCAAAATGATGTTGCATTTTGTACATTTTACGCTTTTTTCCTTCGAGTTCAGGAAGTGGCATCATGTATAGAAAACAGCCAGCCATTTAAAACCTCTTCATTCTCATTTTTGTTTTTAGTGATTTTTCGTCGCTAACTTCGTGATTTTTATACTTAAAATGTCTAGGCAGGCGAAATTGATGCAGATAAGTAGCAACTATGCAAAAAAGATGACCCAGCTTAGAAATCGAATTTTCGGCGATCCAGTCCGGCCAACAAATATCACGTCTATGAAAGTAAGAAAGTAAAATATTTTAAGTTTCTTAAGTTAAATTCAAAGGAATTCTTTAAAACCGCGGTTTTATTCGGCTCTTGGCCAAGAAAACGTTTTCAATTGATTCTCGGGCGTTTTCTTTTGCTTATTGCCTTGGAAACCCTTTTTTGCTCGTTTTCTCTCATCTAATGGAGAAAGGAGACCTATTTTTGGTAGTTTTCATCAGTATTTTTAAACGATAAACACTTTCTACTGGATTTTCGACAGGCTTGCCACGTTATATTTTGTCACAACCTTTTTCTTGATCTTTTGGCAAAGTTTTCAGAAATTTTAAATTAAAGGTAATCATCGACTCCAAATTCACCAAATCGATGTTGAAGATGCAACAATGTGCTATCTGCCTATTGGCAACTTTTCAGGAGAGAGAAAAAACTGAATCGGGTTCTTCAGATTTTGTAACATTTTATCATTTTTGGCGGTTGAACTGCTTTCTGATTAGTTCTTTTTACAAAACTAAGTTTACTGACTGACAAGGCGGTAGATTTTGCTTCATATTCAACAAAAAATCTCATGTTGCCCAAAATGCGAGTTATCACATGTTGCTTCTTCAACGGGCAGAAGCTACCTGTTGGTGCCAGGTGGCCGACTTACTCCTTAAATCGTTGTCAAAAAATTCCCAATTTTGTAGAAATTTGTTCCTATTTTTCTCAATATTTTGAATAAGATTCCTAAAACCTTGTTTTCCAGTTTTATGTGCCAAAAATCCACCTTTATTTTACTGGATTTTTTGTATTTCTCTGATTTTCTGGTCAAGAAACTTGAATTTTACTTCAATTTTGCTAGTTTCCTCTATATTTCAATCAACACTCCCGATTCTCACATTTATCGATTGGGAGTTTTCCCCAATATTTCAAACATCACTCAAATCTTCTCGTTTTTTAAAGATTTTCGGCAAAAATCGCCCTTAAAAAAAGTCCTATCTACTTATATACAAAATCAGGGCCTCTTTGAAAATCGAGGCGCTTGAGATACTAAACCAACATGACCGTTAGGTCTTGCGGGTTTAGTATGATAAAAGAAATTTTGAGGAGAGATGAAGCGCCCGTGCTCCCGTTTTCAAGCTCCCCTTGGCGGCGTCACGAAATGCTTGTTTACAGGTAATATATTAATCAGTGATTACTGATGAGTTAGATGATAATATGTTATCGATTACTCTGAAATCCTTAAAATTTCGGAAAAGATGCTTGTCTACAGGCTCTTCGTAGGGCTTCCTCCCTCAGTATTCTAACATTTTAAAAAAACTATTGTGTTGAATTTATTGATTATGTTTACTTATTTTTTTCAGGCGGTGACATTATTTAGTGAAATGCCAGTTCATATGAATCCCGAAAAAACAGTCGAATATTATCCGAGGCATATCGAAACCCACAAGTTGATGAGGCAGTTGAGAGATTACGGGCTTTATCGTGACGAACATCGAGACTTCCAAGAAGAGATGAGGCGACTCAGGGAGCTTCGTGGGAAAAGAATTTGGGGGAAAGACAAGAAAGACAAACCCAAAAAATAGTTTTTTTTTATGTACAGTTTATTAAATATTAGTTTATTATTTCTTTTTTAATTTTCATCCTTATAACAACCAAAAAAAAAGCAAAAGTTGTACTCCTCTGAAGATAAAATATATTTTGTGCATATTGAAAAACAGATTTTTATATAAATTTTGTTAGAAAATTATTTTAATACTTGACCGTCATGAGAAAAAAAAGTAGGTCGAGGAGCAGGCAACCGAAAGTCTCAGAAGAGCAAAAACGAGTGGCGATGCCTTTACCACCGAAGGTTTTACTGAAGCCTTTATGGCTGATGAATTTAAAGATAAACTAGTAAGAAAAAGTTCGTCTCAAAAGTTTATGCTATTGTTTCCTTGCAACTTCTAATTTCTGGAGCTGTCATCACTGGAGTGATGTCGGATGAAGGTATGCGGGAAATGTTGTACGACTATTCGTGGATTGGTTTCGTTTTTTTCGCCGGCGGTCTCTTCTTCTACTTTATCTTAGCCTGTTGTGAGTCTGTTCGAAAAAGTTTTCCGTGTAATTTCATCCTGCTGAGTTTCATGACTGCTTTAGTCATTGGAGAGACAGCCGTTTGGTCTGCACAGTATGAAATCAGAGTTGTATTTTTAGCCATGCTTGGTACAGGAATAATAACGATTGTTATGAGCATCCTTGCAAAGTTCGCACCCTGCGACGTCACGGGATGCGGTTTTTTCTTCCTTGTCGCCTTCACTATACTCTTCGTTGTATCACTCGGAAATTTCGTTCTATCATTTTTTTAAACACAAATCTTCTCGATTTAATCATAGCCAGTGTCTCTGTAGTTATTTTGTCATTTTACTTAGTATTCATTACTCAGCTAATTCTTGGAGGCAGAAGAGGATCAATACCACCCGATGAAACAGTATTGGCCGTCATTGTCTTATACACTACTATCATCGAAATTTTTTTGGATCTTCTTATAATCATTGATGCATGTTTTAACGCAAGTGACGACGATTAAATATATAAAAAAATTGTAATTAACAGTTGTTAGTTAACGATAAGAAAAAAAAAAAAAAGAATTGACCTAACCATTACATCCTAACCTATACACTGTCAGAACCATGCAGTCAACAAGCAGGAAGCGAGAAACCAATGTGATAAGGATAACGTATACTTGTTGGCATTGTGGTCATGAAACTGTATATATGAGAGCAAACACACCAGAATTCCGTAAAATGTACATGAAGTCCGATTTGGATGCAAAGCAAAAGGAAGAAGCAACAAAGAACAGTAGCAAATCAACAGTACATTTTCAAGAATTTTTTAAAGAATAAATTTATCACGCTAGTCGTTTTATCGTTTATATTGTATTAATTAATATTGTGCTTAATTATTATCGTTAATATTGTGTTAATTCGTTAATATAATATTTCGTTAATATCGTTAGTGTGTTTTTCTTCATAAAATTCCGCATACCTCAACCATTCAACAAGTTGAACTCCGGCCTACTATGGATAAACTAAAATTAAATAATTTAGAGGATGTTAAGAACTGAAAAATGGCTCCGTTTGAAAATTGTTTTTATATGAAATAAATGTTAAAAAGCTGATTTAAAACATGTGTTCGTTTTTATTAGTTGTTAAAATAATTTTTGTTTCTTTTTTCACCGGTGAACTATGTGGCCTAAAAAGCAAGATTCAGAGCCAGAAGAAGTCTACGCTGTTGACTCTAATCAACGTTTTCCCGATGAATTCCAGGACAAAATGGTCAGGAAGATTTTGTATCAAAAGTCTACGCTATTCTCTCGATTAATCTTCTCTTCTCAGCTCTTGTTGTCACTGGATTACATCTCGATGAAAGCGTACAAGAGTTTTTACTATTGGTGGATCTGGATCATTTTTGCCATATGGGGCATAATTTTTACTTGATCCTTGCCTGCGTTGAATCCAGAAGGACCCATGCAATTTCTATCCTATTGTTTTGTATGATCGACAACACAGGACTTGCCGCCACATTAGCTGCTAAATATGAGGCCAAAACTGTATTTATAGCAATGTTAGTGACTTCTGGAATAATTGTTACGATGAGCCTTGTCGCCACATGTTCTTTGAAAATTTTTAACTTCATTCGGTCTTTGATCCCTTTTTCACATGATGTAGTCTCTCTCGGAACCCTAATCTGTTGAAACAAAATGCCAATTTTTCCAGTCATTTTCATGAAAATCAAGAGTTTTCATGCAAAAATCTTTGAAAATTTCTACTTGATTTGGTCTTTGATCCCTATTTAACATCGCCTCTCTCGATGGCCCAATCTGTCGGCAAATTTTTCCAGTCATTTGCATGAAAATCAAGAGTTTGAGGTATGCCCAACTCTGCAAAAAACCTCAATAAAATTTTATTTTAGTTAAAACTTTTATTGTAGAAAACTAAAGCCACTGTTTGTCTAAATAGAAGAGGTCTTCTATCTTCGGACTTTGCCGTTTTGGTCGCTCTCAATTTTCGGCTTCACATTCCCTCATATCTTCACTATCATCGACTACTTAGTGAAACCTAATATTTCAATTTTCTGCTCAAAATGCAAAAATACAGTTTACTCTGAAATTTGGCAATAATAATTTTTTTCAGACTACTTAACTTTAATTAATCTGTCCTATGTTTCCTAGTCTCTTTATTATTTTTTTGTCAAATGTACCTTGAGATAAAATGTTAAAATTGATTATTTTTAAACTTCCTCAAAGAATTTTTTGTGTGTTTATTGTAGTACCGGACTACCTTAATTATGAGGGACGTATCATGAGCTTTGCTCTTTGTTAACTATTGGACAAATAAAATTTAATGAATTTATACAGTTGTGTTTGTTCAAATGCCTCTGAACAAATGAAGAAATTAGTCAAAATAACAGGTCTAATTTTAAATCATTTTCAGATTTCGAGAAATAGAAACGAAAATGAGATTTTGGATTATCGGATTTTTATTTTTTGTAGTTTCCGCTCAATTTTGTAAAGGGGATTCTGAAGAAGATTCAAACGAGCATGGCGTTGCCTCGATTAAAGGAGAGAAAGAGACAAACTGCACGTGCGGAATAGCTAATAGGGTAAATCGAATTTTATTATTTAATTACTGCTGAAAAACTGAAGAAAAAAAGCGTCTGATTTTGAGACTTTTAGGACGAAGGAGAAAGGATTGTTGGAGGAGTTGAAACTAAAGTTAACGAATATCCTTATATGGCAGGAATATTTTATAAGCCGAGGAATACAGTTTTTTGTGGAGGAACTTTGATTACAAGGCGACACGTTTTGACTGCTGCCCATTGTGTCGAACCAATGGAAGAAGTCTTACATGATATTCAGGTCGTTTTGGGAGAACACGACCTTGATAAAGGTAACACCATTTCTTCCCTTAAAAAAGAGGAACGCCACTGGCGGGGGTGTCCAAATCTGCTTTTTTTGGCATAAGAACCCCAATTTAACTACAATCTTTCTAGTTCTCCTGTTTTCTTGGCCTGGCAACAACAATTATGCTCGTTTTCCTCTTATTTTTGGCCTAGAAACCTTAATTTTTGCTCCTTTTTCCCGATTTTTGTCCAAGAGAAACCCTTTGTATGAAATTATGAGTTTTACTACCTTTTTAACCTAATTTTTATAATTTTAGTCGATGAATCACCTAATACAATCCATATGGACATTGAACGTGCGATAATGCATCCCGATTACTACATCCTCGGACATAAAAATGATATCGCCATGTTGGTCACTGTCGAGGCTGTACAATTTTCCAGAAGCATCTCGCCCGTCTGTATGCTTTCGAAGCAAGTGGACGTCGAAGGAAAACGACTCAAAGCATTAGGATGGGGAAAATTAAGCGAAAAAGGGGCTGAATCGAAAGTATTAATGAAAGTAATGTTGAACGTCGTCCCAATGTCAAGATGCAACGCTACTTACGACTATATCGATATGGAAGATATCGTCCAAATATGTACTTTTCATCCATCAAAAGATACCTGTCAAGTAAGTTGACCATTTTAAATTGAAATTAACTTCGATTTTTAGGGAGATTCAGGTGGACCGCTTCTCCTCCACGATGGGGAAACAAACAGATATTTTCTTGCTGGACAAACTTCTTTTGGTAAAAATTGCGCCGCCGGTTATCCAGCTATCAATGTAGAAGTTTCAAAATACATTGACTGGATCCAATACAACATAGCTAGTACGTTTTTTTATTTTTTATTTTGTTTATTTATTTATTTTTCTAGGAACTGTGCCTGGTGAGCAAACTTGTAATAAAGTTGAATGATGATCGAAACTCTGTAACATGACGAATAAAAAAATCAAAATATGATTTAATTATCTATTCAACGATTTAATTTTTTAACCTCAGCCTTTTAACCTCAAAAACCACCTGGCTTCACATTCGTCAGCAGTTGCCTAAAAGATTCATAAATAATTTTTATAAAAGAATTAATAATTTCATTTTTATTTCATCAATTTTCAATCAGAATGTAAAGAGACAATATTTCATCACTTTTACTTTCTCTTATTGGAAATTAAACTAACAATAAATAACAAATTATTTTGCAATCACAATGGTCACAATTTGGTACATTTTAAAAACTTTTCAGTTTTGTCTTGTTTATGACTAAACACAAGAGATTCCACATTTTTCAGTACATACAAAGTATTAAAACATGGTTTACGACTAGATAACGTTGGTATTAACCAGCAAAATTTTTTTCCTAAAAATTATTTACATTATTTACACATATAAGATAAATTATTAAAGGACTGTTCGTATGGATGATGTTTCAGACTCTGTACAAGTAGATTTTAAAATAAAAAATAAAAATTACACGTGTCAACCTACAATCCGTCTTTGATTCGTAGGTTGACACGTGCTAGCTACTTTTGCTAGCTATGAGGGACAGCGAAAGTCATGTTTATACAAAGTTGATGATCCCTTACGTCACCCCATCCTCCATTACCTTTTCTTAATTTATTCTTTTTCGATATCGTAGTAAATGTAAGAGTGAGGTGAGAAGGGAAAAGATGCCGCGATGCATTTGCCAACACTTTTTGAACTTTTGAAATCACAGCTGTACTCTCGCAGTTGTTTTTTTATGATGAACGCCACTAAAAAAGAATTTATTACGGTCTTTTTGATGCTGGTAAATTACCATTCGCCAATGTGGAAAACTCTGGGTCCTCGCATGACCATTGCGGTTAGTTTAACCCTCAGGCATTGCTGTGAAACCTGCTGAAGACTCCAATCCCAATTGTAATCGTCGTAGGAACAAAAATGCTGAGCACATCTTCGCAGTTCACTCCAGACAGATCTGTTGAATGCCATTCCCATATTGTGCTTACTGCTAACCCATGGAGTCACTTCAGCCTGAAATACAATTAAATGAACCAACAAAATTTAAACAAAAAAGCTCAAGAACACTCAAAAGTACAACTCAAGACATAGACAAGACACACAAACAACATCGAAGCATCAAATAGGTTTTGTGGAAAGTTGGAATAAATCCCCTTAAATACCATGGAAAACTACCAAACTCCTGATAAAATTGGCGTTTGTCATTACAGCAGGAAAACGCCTAAAAATCAGTAAAAGGACGAATTTTGCATAAAAACTGTGGGAAACGTGCGCCCCTGAAATAAACTAAGGTCTCTCTGAAGGAAAATTTTACAGATAATCACAATAATAAATCATTCTCTGCTACAAAAAAAGTTTTAAAAAGTAGTTTACCCACTACTGAAACAAAAGAATGGGTTTCAAAGTATTTTTAGCCAGTAGGTACATGCAAAAAAACACATTTTCAAATGCAGTCATGAAAGCGGTTTTCATGTACCTTATGGTAGTGCTGATAAAGAGACGGCAAGATGTGGAAGCCCCACGACGGAGGTACGGCTCCAGCCGAAAGTGCCTGGTGACGTTTGAGGGCACGTAATGCCTCTTTCTAACCCGCCAAAACATCAACGGTTTATACAAATTAGAAAAAAATAAAAATAAAATAAAAAAGCAGTGAAGGCGTGAAATAGCGACAAAAGCCATCATTGTGTCCAGTGTCATAAACGGAAAAGAAAGAAAAGGAAATTCTTGATTTGTCCACTTATTCTGCTTAAAATTAATTTTACCTTTTTAGTATCTCCGTAATAATTATACGTTTTCAAATAAGTTCCCAAAGATAAAATGTTACACTGCGGGCAAGCAACATTACAAGCGCCTTGCATTTGGCGTAAAATATAAATAAAGTCTTCCGCAACATAATGGTCTTCTTCAAGAAACAAAACCATACCTAAAAATAAGATATAAGACAATAATTTCAGAATTATCTCTATATACCAGTGTGGTTTCTGGTGACTTCTAATTGGTCAAAAACTCTGTTTGCTTTCCACCACCAATGATGTTTTGTCTGCGTGAACTTCGCCTCACGGTAATGACCGTACAAATCAGGATGGTCGGCATTCGTACACTTCAAAACTTGAGCTCTAAAAATCATATTATATCATGAAAAGCTATGACAGAATACTCACTGTTGATAGTTAATATCTCGAGGGCAATCTCCTTTAGACTGCCCAGGAAAGGTTTTAGGATGTGTTTGAATCGAATATGGATAAAAAACTTGCATAACACGAGCGAAATCGACACTTTGAACAAGCTCATTTGCTTCCGGATCATAATAATCATGAGAGAAAACAATCAATGTAGTATCTATATCTCTTGCTTGAGCCAAAGAGACAATTAAATGGCGTAAATACACTATTCTAGTATGGACCTAAAAGAAAAAGATGGCGTCGTTTCATAATAACCTAAAAGTATTTTGTGAGGTTACCTGTACGACGATAATGAGGGTGTCGTTTTGAATTGGGCCGAAAATATCTTCGTTGTGGACGGTTTGCGCTTGGTTGTATTTATGAATATTTCGTAATATTTCGGGTATTGGAATGCTTTTGTAGTCTGTTTGATTCCCGTAAGTTGAGTTCCCATGTTGACTAACATTTCGCGGTTTGGCATTCAGAAATTTGTGAAGTACCTGGGAGAAAAAAAAAATTAACTTTTGGGAAAAGATTTAATATAATTTGGTCGCTAGTTTTGATATTATGGAGTAGAGAATAAAAAGGGCCAACGATTGGGGAAAGTCGTGCAATAAGATTTGGGTCGTATTCTCTAGGGGAGTGCCGAAAAAAGTATTCACAAAAACTCCTCCCTTTGTTTGATTTCTTTTCGTTCAAAGTCAACCCCGTGCCTCCCTTGATCGATTCGTACCTGTGGGACCATGCTGAGAATTACTGCGGAATCGTTGACGGGTTCCGGTGAGGTTTCCCGACTTGTCAGATTCGAAACGTGGAGCTGAAGACACAGGAAGAACATGGCGAAGATTAGAAGCAACGTTCTTAGACATGGGAACCTTCTCCGACCCACAACTGTGACCCTCACACGAACAACTAAAAAGAAGCTTCAATTACTAAAATAAAATAAAAATCTTCAAAAACTCTTTCATCTTTCGTACTCAGAAATCGATAGAACCTTATCACGATTAAGACCTTTCGTGCAATTGTCATTTTTTTTCGGCTCCGTCTCTCGTTCTCACGCACATCTTTTCTTTTTGATTTATAAATTCGCATTAGCTTTTTTTACGACGCCATGAGTCAAAGAAATTTTCTTTTATGTACGTTCATGCCTCGAAGTTACTGCCTTCTCGCGTTTTTAGACAGAAAAAAATAAAATAAAAATTAACTTACACTGTCTATTTCTTCTAAAGTGTTCGAAGTTATCATCCAAGTATAGGACTCCAGTCATAATTTTTAATTGGTTAAAAAAAACTTTTTATGCCCTCAACGAAGCACAAACGTTCATAAAATTCATTGTTGAGTTTTTTAATAAACGAAACTCACCACGCATTTTAACGGACAGGTTTTAAAACCTAAAATAAAAAAAAAATTAATATTTTTTAAAATTAAAATAATAATTGTTACCTCTGGAGGGTTGTGTGAAGATGGATGCTTCTCCGGCAACCCCATCCCCACAAGTCCTGCAACAAATTAAAATAAGGTTAAAAGGATTAAAAAAACCACCCAAAATGCAGACATAAAATATCGTTAAGTTCAAAGTAATTGGAGGAAAACAGAAAAGTTAGGGAAGAAGTTTAGGGGGAAGACAAAGTGTAATTACAACCTCGACACTGCGCCCAAAGGCGTGATGGCCTCCCTTTTATAGAACCCAATAAGTTAGAAAAACTACAAAATGGCTTCTTTGATAGTTATTTGTCGCTGTTAGAAGCGACATTTTTTTTTTCCACAATCAAATAACTCGCAGATAAAGCGTTGGACAAAGTGAATAAACTGTATCGAATTATAGAAAATTACGTCCGTCCGGTGAATCTGATCAAAGTCCCTTTCTTTTAATTAAAAAAACAGGATGAAATAAGAAAAAATATTTTTTTATCTGTTAGAATGTTAATTCGCCAAATCAGCTTCTATGGTTGTTAAACCGATGTTTAAAAGCGCATTTAAAAATATGCTATTTTTAACCTTTAACCAATGAATCCTTAACAGTGTGGATAAACCTTATCAATGATGTAACGTCAAAATTTTCTATCTGGTAGTCTTATGGTAAAAAGCAACAGAGATTGGAGCCGTAGATTTGGCTGAGAGGGGTGTCAAAAGCGGTTTTTACCAGTTTTTCTAAGATATCTCGAAAACTACGGGATTTAGGGCAAAAACTGTTTAGTTCATAAATAATCTCCATTAAATTTAAAACAAAGGTATTTAGCACACAAGCTGCTAAAGTGAACGGTTTTGGAGTTGCAGTAAAACAGAGCCTTCAATTTCACGAAGTGTCATTTTAACAATAATTTCTAAGATATCTCGAAAACTACGGGATTTAGGCAAAAACTATTTAGTTCAAAAATGATCTTCATTAAATTTAAAACAAAAGGTATTTAGCACACAACTCGCTGAAGTGAACGTTTTGGAGTTGCAGTAAAACAAAGCCTGAATTTCACGAACTGTCACTTTAGCAATGATTTCTAAGATATCTTGAAAACTACGGGATTTAGGGCAAAAAACTATTTAGTTCATAATAATCTCCATTAAATTTAAAACAAAAGGTATTTAGCACACAAGCTGCTAAAGTGAACGGTTTTGGAGTTGCAGTAAAACAGAGCCTTCAATTTCACGAAGTGTCATTTTAACAATAATTTCTAAGATATCTCGAAAACTACGGGATTTAGGGCAAAAACTATTTAGTTCAAAAATGATCTTCATTAAATTTAAAACAAAAGGTATTTAGCACACAAACTCGCTGAAGTGAACGGTTTTGGAGTTGCAGTAAAAACAAAGCCTTGAATTTCACGAACTGTCACTTTAGCAATGATTTCTAAGATATCTTGAAAACTACGGGATTTAGGGCAAAAACTATTTAGTTCAAAAATAATCTCCATTAAATTTAAAACAAAAGGTATTTAGCACACAATCTCGCTAAAGTGAACGGTTTTGGAGTTACAGTAAAACAAATTGAATTTCAAGAAGTGTCATTTCAGCAATGTCTTCAAAACTGAAATTTTAAAAAAAAGCATTATAGATGCGGAAAAGTTTCAGCACAGGATTTAAAATAAGTCTATTGTAAGACTCCTTCGAGCTTTCCTAGGATTCGAGATCGAAGATCTTCCCGAAAAAAAGAGGTTCATTTTAAAGATCTAAGTGTTTAATTAAAATTTCACTGCATTTCAAACCTTCCGGATCATTTTTCGCAACTTAATAAATAGCATAGGGACTTTAAACGGCCTTTATTAAATCATCGATCCCCGTTGGGCAAAGGACGCAATGCCGCTTCTAAAGAGGTTTGCGGTTAATCAACACCATGCGGAATCTAGCCATAGGACCAACAGAATTTCATTTTCATTCAACTCTCTTTTAGCAGAAAATTAAATTTTCACTTCAATAAAGATCTAAGAGTTTTATGTCCTCCATAAATTATTTTTTTTATATACTAGCAGAAAACCCACTTTTTACTGACTCACTTTTCACTGACATTTTACAAAGACGATTAATAAACAAAAGGAGAAATTAGGGAATCAACCTTAACAAAAGATAATTAAAATGTACTTTCATCCAAGTTTTAATTATTTACTTCTTATTACTTCATCCTATTAGCATTACTTAGAGATTACAACGGCTTAATACTCGCAATATTGCTCCCTACGGAACTTGGCAAAAATCAATATAGCAAAATTTCTCCTTGGGAGGTAATAATTTTTGGTATTTATTCATATGACAATATTTGGTTATTTAATTTGTTATTGGGGCAGCTTAGACGTGAAAGTGGGGCCCTCAGTCTACAACTCACTGTAGCCGTGATCGTCTAGTGGTTAGGACCTTGCGTTGTGGCCGCAATAACCCAGGTTCGAATCCTGGTCACGGCACAAAATTTTTGTTTTTATTTCTAATTTTTTTTTCCCCATTGATTTAGGTTGTAATAAAACAAAAGCCGTTGCCAAGTTCACGGCGTGCACCTGACATTTTGGCGCTAAATCGAATCTGGAATTGACTTCTCCAGTTGTTTTGCGTTATTTATTATAGGTAAACGGAAATTTAGTTACGTTTTGAACTATAAGACCTCAACAGGTCTGCGGGAGTCTGAGCGATAAATCATAAAACGCCAGACGTGCTTCTCCAGCCTCCTTTCCCCGTTAATTTCGGAGGATGGAATTGTTAAGCGGTTTTGCGCCGCGAGAATTCCCTAATAAACGCCACCTGCCCACAAATACCATAAAGTGGTCGGCTCAAAGGACTTTACCGTATATAAATTAAACTTTAACTATATTTTGAAAAATTAATTTTCAGTCGGATTCTGAGAGAAGTTAATGGCTAACTTTGATAACTTGGAACCACAAAAACGGATGGTGCCGTCCCAGTCGTTGCAAACAATTTCATCCAGTGTTCACCGAATTTCAGGATTGTGCTTTTTGCTATAGAAAGCAAGTTTCCGCCGAAATGGAGTCTTAAAAGTTTCGCGCGTTGCGGCCGTACTATTGGTCCGATCTTCACAAAATTTTCCACTTATATTCCATAGATGCTTAAGCTGGGCGAAGACTTTCATTTTAACTTCCTTAAGAAGTTATTGTGAACCTCGACGTCGGGTTTTTGGGAAGGGTCTTCCAGTCCCCGGAGGGGTCAATCGAATATTGATCTTTACCGATCTCAACTTCGTCTGTGGTGCCGGCCGGCCGTCCGTAGCATTTTTATCCGGAACACTTTACGGCCACAGTTTTCATCCGATTTTTACCAAATTTCACACTTCTTTAGTCGGTGAAGAAGAAACTAACGAGGGCGATTTTTGAATTTGGAAAAAATGGCGGAGATATGTCTGTTTGAAATTTTAAAAAATTCGCTGCGGACGAACCGTTGGTCCGATTTTCACCAAATTTTCACCAATGACCCTTATATTTTTTACGAATTTTTGGTGTAAAAAACGCTACTTTTAATAAAAAAAAAGAACTTAAAAATTTTTCCAAAAAAGCGCAATTTAAAAAAAGCTTAAAAAATTGTTTGACAAAAAACTTAGAAAATTTTCGAAAAAAAAAACAACTAAAAAACTGGGAAAATTAAAAATTTTGAAAAAACTTAGAAATTTCTTGAAAATCTTAGAAATTTTTCGAAAAACAAACTTTGAAAATTTTTCCAAAAAAAACCTCCCCCTCCGTTATACTTCCCCTCCATATACTTTCCCTCCCTTCGTTATACTTTCGTTCCCTTATACTTCCCCCTCTGTTATACTTCCCCTCCCATATACTTCCCCCTCCTACATTGTTACTTCTCTTGAAGCAAGTTTTCGTGGAAGCTCGTACTTCCTACCTTGATACTGAAAAAATGTTTTCGAAAAATGTCTTCAAGAATTTATGGATTTGAATGTGATTATAATTATACTCAAATTCATATCATAACTCATAAGTTATAGATTTATGAATACTACCAACTCCGCTCAGAACTTCCAAGGTAGCAGGTGGGTTTTTGATTTCATCGATTTTCAACCGTACATCCGGTCTATTTTTGAACAATGATTAATTCCAAATGCATTCCATGTTTTGTATTCTTGCGGCGAATGTGGAAAAAGGCGTTCCGTGTACGTGATGTGCTTTGCCTCCGTTTCCATACGGACGTCCCATGAGGGGAGCTAGAATTGCTGGCCTTATTTCCAAAGGTAATATTGGAGTAAAAGTGTTATCTTCTTAATTTTTTTTCTTTTATTTAATCAACTTGAAGGCATTCAAAGTTTATTGAAGTTGAACCAGAATCAAAAGAAAAAAAAAACCAATTTGAAACGCCCAAGGAAAAAACGATGGGGGATCTAGTGAGGAAATTCAATTGCGGGACGACCAAAGGGCAAACATCTTGACGAGCCACAAGAAAAAACACTGCTCGAGCATTTTGTCAAGGAAGAAGAGAAAAAAACCCCGAAGAAGGGTTTAGGATTATCTTTCGATAGGAGAACTCGTGCGTGTCTTCGCCCACCCCGGACAAAAGACACGAAAAGTCAAAGGATTGTCAAGGTGGGTTCGTTATCATGAAATTCCAAGACGAGTTCCAAACTCCCGTTATTTTGACAGTTTGCATGTTTGAGTTTTTTTTTGTTTCAGAAAGTGCTGAATATCTTGATGGCACCACAGAATCTCTCCCTTTAGGAAAATATCCCCTCGCCGACTCAGAATTTTTACCGGAAAGCATTGCGGATTCAAATACCTTTAGGGAACATAAAAAAGGCTTAAAAGGAAAAAAAACCGTTCTTTCATTCTAATTCATTGCTTGAAGAAAAATTTAAATCAAAATCCCGTTTCATTGTTAACAACAAGAGAAATTCCTAAAAAATGTACTTTTCTTGTTGTGCTTAAAAAATTTTTTTTACCCCTCCTGCAACATTTTATAGTTATAAGCGAACATCCGTGGTAGAACGAGGACAAATCGGCCGGCCATTACTTTTAAACCAATTAATTTTGCAATTTTTAAGTTCATTAAAACTAAAAAAGAAGTTTTTGTACAGAAGGAATCTTAATTGCCTTCCTTTCACCCTCGGTTTTGGGCCTTTTAAAAAGAAAATCTGAAGTCTTGAACAGTTCAATTAAAACGAGTTGGCCTTAGGCGTTCGTAAATTACAGAAACTTGAATTTCTAATCATCTAGATAGCTTCCGAATCTTAATTATTGTCGAAGTTGTCGGATAATTTAAAGATTGCAATTTTGAGAGAAAGGTTTAACTATTCTTGAAAACAAGAAGATGTCCTTTATTAACACTTCTAGAACCTAGTTGCTACAGCGAGCTACTAACGAGACAATTACTTCGAAAGCTCACGTCAAAGACCGTAATTACATCCGTCGAGACAAAGATAGCGACCTCAGTTTAATTTTAAAAGATCTAAACAAAAGTTCCCCCGAATTCACATCTTTTTTTCAACAGAGTAGGGCTCGAGCATTGTCACCAAGTAACACCTAGTTTTATTGGCTGGCTTCTCTAAAAACGAATTTTAAAAATCTTAATAATATGAATTCAATGGAAAGTACTGTTTGAAGAGCTTCCAACGAAAACTTCCTTAAAGAGAAGTAACAATATAGAGGGAAAAGAGAGGGATAATAAAGAGGGTAAGTATAAAGGAGGGAGAAGTATAACGGAGGGGAAGAATAAGCCAGGAGAAGTATAACGAGGGGGAAGTATACGGGAACGAAAGTTTTACCACTGAATTATGTATAATCTAGTAGATTATAATTCAGTGGTTTTACCAAGGGAGGGAAAGTATAAAGGAGGGGAATAATTAGCGAGGGGAAGTATAAGGGAGGAGGAAGTTTTTTAAGTAATTTCCCAAGTTTTCTTTTTTTTTTCGAAAAATTTTCCAAGTTTTTTTGGTCAAAAAATTTTCTGGGTTTTCTTTTTTAAATTAGCTCTTTTTTTTCTGAAAATTTTTTTAAGTGCCAAGGTAGAAATAATGGGCTCTTTGGCCTAGGGATGTGCCTCTCGTAATGGGTAGAAGAATGAAATTTCTCTCTACTAAAAAAAAAGAATAATTAAAAGCGGCAATTTTTTTTACAACAAAACTTCTTTAAAAAAGTAAGGAGCAATATTGGTGAAAATTTGGTGAAAATCGGACCAAAGGTTCAACCGCAGCGAATTTTTTTAAATTTTAAACGGCCATACCTCCGCCATTTTTTCGAAATTCAAAGATCGCCCTCGTTACATTCTTGTTCGCCGGCTTAAGAAATTTGTGTGAAAATTTGGTAAAAATCGGTTGAAAACTGTTTTTGAAAAGTGTATCGGAAAAAATGCCGGACGCCGGCCGGAACCACACACAAGTTGACATCGGTATAGATCCATACTCGAATTGAGGGTTGATTCCAAAAACCCCATTAGTCACAGAAATCGAAAAAATGAGTTAAAGCCACCATCGTGTTGCTTGTGACATTCCACACATTTTGACATAATCAATTGTATGAAAAACCCCACCAGTCGGACTCCACAGTGCACAGAAAAATTAGGTGACAATGCAAAAACCCTACAACTCGGGATGGTTTTTTGACGTTCCTGAAAATTTGAATTTATTCTAATGGGGTTTTTGCTAATCAACCCCTCAATTTATCCTACGGGTCTTCGCCAAAAACCTGACGTGGGGTACACTTTTTCAGAATTAGCTAAAAAAATGACTGTGGTTAGAAAACTTTCTTAGCTTTTAGCTTTATTAAACACTCATTTTAATTGCAAACTCGTTTTCGAAGTTTTTTATATTATCATCAAAAATTATGATAAAAAAAGTTTTTCTACGTATTTTCTGATTTCCTAGATTTTTATGATTTTTGATAAAAAATCTTTTGTATCTATGTAAATAAATGTGTTTTATAGCAAAATCAAAAATAAAAGAAGCAACAGTTTTCTTGCAAACTTGGAGCAAAACTTCAAATAAAAAACGCCAGTATTAAGTGGTAAACAGTTTGAGTTGAAACCAAGAAAATGTTTTTACATTTTAATTTATATTGCGTCTTATATTCCGCAAAGGATTGATTTTATTATCAAACAATTAACCAATAATAGAGGATGGCAGCAAATCTGTCATAAAATAAAAAAAGGTGGTGAGTGGCTCTATCTCTTGGAGAACGGTGGCGGCGAGCTTTAGACAGTTTGTTTCCGGCTTCCCGCTTTTCCACTAACTCTCCGGAGATAGGTTCACAGTGAAAAGATAGATATGATTGTGATAGAGGGAATAGCTCACTGACGAGGCTTTTTATGCCGAAACGCGTCGTGAGATACCCTTTATCACTGTAATTTCTTCCTCTATTACTGGTTAATTGCTTGATAAGAAAATAAAAAAATATCGATTAAAATGAGCTAACATTTGACATTTACGTCCAAAACTAAAATATTGAAGCCATATGTCAAGATTATTGTTTCCACCGTGTAATCATTTATTCATTTTTTAATTTCTCCCGAAACCGTAATGAGAAAAGGAACATAGAAAAATGATCGACGTACAATAATTTTCACCCACCGAGAAATGCATGATATATGTATAGGCTCTAAAAATAGCCATTTATCTTCTGAAACGCCCTTACATTTCCTCAGGAGAATATTAGCCGTGGTTTCTTTGAAGAATACAGATTTTTAAAATTTATATTATTTTTTAAATAACTAAAAGTTAACTTTTAATGTGAAGTATTGTTGAGAAAATATAGATTTTTCTGAAGAGAAGGGTTTTTTTCCCTAAATGAATTATGTATTAGGCTAAATACTAAAAAAAAGGGGGAGTCTGACTGTCCACCCTTCTTTGAGTTAACAATTCCTTAAGACATTAAAACCTCCTCTTTTACTTTACCTTCTCTCACCCCTTTCACTACTTCATCAATATTCATACCTTCCTGAACAATACCTTTTTTATTAATCACCCTCCATTTTTCATTTCCAGATTGTTAACTTAAGACCTTCCTACGCCGTAGGTAATAAAGTTACCCTCCAGGGAGTAATTGAAAATTTAATAATGTACTCTTAACTCCTTTTAATCGTATTTCCTTCTTCCCTTCATCTTCATTCACTCACAATTTGATGCATTTAGATAGTCGAGAGAGGTGCTCGCCAAATCCCTCTGAGCCCACTAAACCCAACTCATCAAAATTCAAAATTCTAAAAAAAGTACTGGTTTGAAGAGCTTCCAACGAAAACTTCCTTTAAGAGAAGTATCTATTTAGGAGGGGGAAGTATAACGGAGGGACGTAAAACGTAGGGGGAAGTATATGGGAGGGGAAGTATAAGTGAGGGGAAGTATATGGGAGGGAGAAGTTTAAGTGAGGGGTAGTGTAACAGAGGGTGAAGTATAACGGAGGGGGAAGTATAAGGGAACGAAAGTATAACGGAAGGGGATGTATAAGGGAGGGAAAGTATAAAGGAGAATTTTCCAAGTTTGTTTTTTCGAAAAATTTTCTAAGTTTATTTTGGAAAAATTTTCCGGTTTTTTTTTCGAAAAATTTTCCGGGTTTTCCTTTTTTTTAAGTTCTTTTTTCGAAAATTTATTTAAGTGTCAAGGTAGAAATAATGGGCTCTTTGGCCTAGGGATGTGCCTCTCGTAATGAGAAGTACGAAATTTCTTCCTACTAAAAGTAAATTAATAATTAAAAAGTGGCAATTTTTTTACACCGAAAATTCTTAAAAAATATATGGAGTAATTGGTGAAAATTTGGTGAAAATCGGACCAACGGTTCGGACGCAGCGAATTTTTTAAAACTTCAAACGACATATCTCCGCCATTTTTTCGAAATTCAAAAATCGCCCTCGTTAGTTTCTTGTTCACCGGCTAAAGAAATATTGTGAAAATCGGATGAAAACTGTGGCCGTAAAGTGTTCCGGAAAAAAATGCTACGGCCGGCCGGCACCATAGACAAAGTTGAGATCGGTAAAGATCAATATTCGAATTGACCCTCCGGGGTCTGAAAGACCCTTCCCCAAAAACCCGATGTGGAGAGTATCACAATAACTTCTTTAAGGAAGTTAATATCGTGTACTGATTTTCTTCCAATACTACATATTTTCAATATCAAAGCCCTATTTGTTCATAATAAAATAAACTTCACTAGCCTAAAGGATTAGACAAGAACCATTATCTAATCTCTAGTACTAAGGTCGACTTGGGTTAATTCGACCCACCTTTTAACTGGGTTCTACTGCTAACTTATGTTTGGACATAACCTCATTTTGCTCAGGCTCACTCATTTTTACAATAAGTAGGTTAAAAAAAAAGGAAGAATGTCAAATAGCCATGGTAATTTTTCCTCTTCCCTTTGTTTAGGGACAAAAGATTAATCAAAATCCCGGAGGAAATCTCTTACTTAAAAACGGCCTTATGTTAAAAGCGAATCTAATGAAAAGGTTTTTTTCCAAGTAGCTGACAAAAACATTTTAAGAGAATGAATAAAAGAAACAAAGAAACGTTTTAAAACTGTCTTTGAATATTTTTCAAAAGTTTTTATTTTTATCTCCCACGTTGTAACGATTTTTTAAATTTACCTGAGGACGGTAGCGACGTTTAAATATTCGCCGTGAATATCAATAAGGCCGACGTTTTGATAGACGACGCCGACTAAGAGCATCCCGACGAGTCCGGGCATTGTCGCCATACGGAAAAGCCATCCTCCGAAATGTGCGAGTATGCAAAGGACGGCGAGGTCGAACAATTGACCGCCAGGAGCGGAGTCGGAACCGATTATCGTGTAAATTACACCCCAGGCTAATAAACCGAGGAGGAAGAGGGAAAAAACTCTAGCGACGTGACGGTACGTTGGGCAAAACGGGTACGGACAAAAGGATTGCCAGTGCCTCGGCTCCCATCCAGGTCCCGTTTCCTTTTGTCGACATTTTGTACATAGAAGAAACCACCATGAACTGCAAAAAAAAAAAATCAATCATTAAAAATCCACAATAATTCAAACCTCCCATATATTTAGTGCACTTTTTTCTTCTTCATTACTTAATTTATCCAGGGAATTTAATTAATATGACATAGTTTCATTAGTGTGAAATATCTAATTGATCTATTAATTATGCAAACACAATGAAATTAAATTATTAGTTATGTTTTAATTAGCTTTTTGCTTTGATAATTTTTTATATTTTTTAACGAAGAGGCAAGGTGTGAAAAAATTAATTTCTTTTGTCATGTCTAGAAAGAAGGAAATTAAGTTTAACTACTAACGAGGTTTTACAAACTCCCCCTAATTACAACTACTTTGCTATTCAGGAACCCTTTACACCACAGCTTGAATTATCAATCACATTTTTTTTGTGTGCTTCGTAACGAGTTAGAAGTTTTTTTTTCACACTTTTTGTAAAAATATTCAAATTTTAACTTACTCCTCTTCGTCAACTCCAGGGTCGTAAGGCATAGAACGCCTTCTGGTTTCGTCAGAGTTGAAAAGCGTAAAAGACTTTTCGTTATCTGCTAAGATAAAAACAAAAGTTAAAAAAAGAAAAAAACACGTTTGAAGAATTAAAACAGGAAGAGAAAAATATATTTCGAAAAAGGCTCAACGGAGTAGAAAGACGCTGAATGGGATCCCTCCGGGTTTATGTCTTATTTACAGCTCCCTCCCACATTCCAAAAGGAATTTTCTATAAAGTATTATATAGGTCTATTCCTCCATTTTTTTTCTCTTATGTAGGCTCTTCCCTATACCCTATAGAATTATAAAAGCTGCAACTTTTTCCCATTTTTATTTGAGCCACATTTTATTTTCTCTTATTCTTTCTTACCTTTGTACTATTGAATATTGCTTTTTAATATCCAAATCCATTTTATTTAAAAAAGAGATGTTTTATTTTTCATTGGATTGATCTTTATTAAATTTAGAATTTTAAACTATCCATTTTAAATTTATTATTTATTAGATGTACAAAATGAAACTCGGCCACAGGGTAAATTTGAACTTTGTAGATTTTAGCCGAGTTTCAGTACACCTAGTAGTTCATTTTTTCAAAATTTTAAACATTTTAGGCGTTAAACTCCATCAAAAGTTGACCTTCTCCGTGTAAGAAGGTTATTGAAGTATAACCATTAAGAAGGTTAATTTTTAAAGGCTTGTAAATCGTAAACCGTTACAGATATTGAAAAAATGCACTAAATAAAATCTGTTGGAAATTTAATTCTCTTTAATTTTTATTCTATTCATTTTTTCTCTAGGACGCACTGTTTTCAAGATAAATTTATTTTAAAAAAATTATTTTCCGAAAATGGTGCATCCTAGAAAAAAATAATTAAGTACAATTATAGAATTTCCTACAATTTTTATTTATTAGGTGTACAAAATGAAACTCAGCCATAGGGTAAATTTGAATTTTTTAGATTTTAGCCGAGTTTCATTTTGTACACCTAATAATATATTTCCATTTTTTACGCTTTCCTGAAGCACTAAAATCTGCAAAACGCTTTCTTAAAAAAAAGGCATTGATTTTTAGACATGGGTCTTATAGACCCCATAGGAAAATTTGACTTATC
>JACGAQ010002715.1:0-37644 GCA_014119065.1 Orius insidiosus
CCATCGGGTATGTGGCAATTTTCAGCCCGGGAACCATCGGGTATTGCAATTTTCAGCCCGGGAACCAACGGGTATGTGGCAATTTTCAGCCCGGAACCATCGGGTAGTGGCAATTTTCAGCCCGGAAACCATCGGGTATGTGCAATTCAGCCCGGACCTCGGGTATATTGCAATTTTCAGCCCGGGAACCATCGGGTATATTGCAATTTTCGCCCGGAACCATCGGGTGTTGCAATTTTCAGCCCGGGAACCATCGGGTATTGCAATTTTCAGCCGGAACCATCGGGTATGTGGCAATTTTCAGCCCGGGAACCATCGGGTATACAATTCAGCCCGGGAACCATCGGGTAATTGCAATTTTCAGCCGGGAACCATCGGGTATATTGCAATTTTCAGCCCGGGAACCATCGGGTATATTGCAATTTCAGCCGGGAACCATCGGGTATATTGCAATTTTCGGCCCGGAACCATCGGGTATGTGCAATTTCTGCCCGGGAACCATCGGTATATTGCAATTTTCAGCCGGAACCATCGGGTATGTGGCAATTTTCAAATTTTCAGCCCGGAACCATCGGGTATATTGCAATTTTCAGCCGGGAACCATCGGGTATGTGGCAATTTTCAGCCGGGAACCATCGGGTATATTGCAATTTTCAGCCCGGGAACCATCGGGTATTGAATTTTCAGCCCGGAACCATCGGGTATATTGCAATTTTCAGCCCGGAACCATCGGGTATATTGCAATTTTCAGCCCGGGAACCATCGGGTATGTGCAATTTTCAGCCCGGGAACCATCGGGTATGTTGCAATTTCAGCCCGGGAACCATCGGGTATGCAATTTTCAGCCCGGGAACCATCGGGTATATTGCAATTTTCAGCCCGGGAACCATCGGGTATATTGCAATTTTCAGCGGGAACCATCGGGTATGTGGCAATTTTCAGCCCGGAACCATCGGTATATTGCAATTTTCAGCCGGGAACCATCGGGTATATTGCAATTTTCAGCCCGGGAACCATCGGGTATTGCAATTTTCAGCAACCATCGGGTATATTGCAATTTTCAGCCCGGGAACCATCGGGTATGTGCAATTTCAGCCCGGGAACCATCGGTATTGCAATTTTCAGCCCGGGAACCATCGGGTATGTTGCAATTTTCAGCCCGGGAACCATCGGGTATATTGCAATTTTCAGCCGGGAACCATCGGGTATATTGCAATTTTCAGCCCGGGAACCATCGGGTTGCAATTTTCAGCCGGGAACCATCGGGTATTGCAATTTTCAGCCCGGGAACCATCGGGTATGTTGCAATTTTCAGCCCGGGAACCATCGGGATATTGCAATTTTCAGCCCGGGAACCATCGGGTATATTGCAATTTTCCGGGAACCATCGGGTATGCAATTTTCAGCCCGGGAACCATCGGTATATTGCAATTTCAGCCCGGGAACCATCGGGTATTGCAATTTTCACGGGAACCAATATGTGCAATTTTCAGCCCGGGAACCATCGGGTATGTTGCAATTTTCAGCCCGGGAACCATCGGGTATATTGCAATTTTCAGCCGGGAACCATCGGGTATGTGCAATTTTCAGCCCGGGAACCATCGGGTATATTGCAATTTTCAGCCCGGGAACCATCGGTATTGCAATTTCAGCCCGGACCATCGGGTATGTGCAATTTTCAGCCCGGAACCATCGGGTTATTGCAATTTTCAGCCCGGGAACCATCGGGATTTGCAATTTTCAGCCCGGGAACCATCGGGTATATTGCAATTTTCAGCCCGGGAACCATCGGGTATGTTGCAATTTTCAGCCCGGGAACCATCGGGTATGCAATTTTCGGCCGGGAACCACGGGTATGTGGCAATTTTCAGCCCGGGAACCATCGGGTATATTGCAATTTTCAGCCCGGGAACCATCGGGTATATGCAATTTTCAGCCCGGGAACCATCGGGTATTTGCAATTTTCAGCCCGGGAACCATCGGGTATATTGCAATTTTCAGCCGGAACCATCGGGTATGCAATTTTCAGCCCGGGAACCATCGGGTTTGCAATTTTCAGCCCGGGAACCATCGGGTATGTGGCAATTTTCAGCCCGGGAACCATCGGGTATGTTGCAATTTTCAGCCCGGGAACCATCGTATTGCAATTTTCAGCCGGGAACCATCGGGTATTGCAATTTTCAGCCGGGAACCATCGGGTATGTGCAATTTTCAGCCCGGGAACCATCGGGTATATTGCAATTTTCAGCCCGGGAACCATCGGTATATTGCAATTTTCAGCCGGGAACCATCGGGTATGTGCAATTTTCAGCCCGGGAACCATCGGGTATGTTGCAATTTTCAGCCCGGGAACCATCGGGTATATTGCAATTTTCACCCGGGAACCATCGGGTATGTGCAATTTTCAGCCCGGGAACCATCGGATATTGCAATTTTCAGCCCGGGAACCATCGGATGTTGCAATTTTCAGCCCGGGAACCATCGGTATTGCAATTTTCAGCCCGGGAACCATCGGGTATTGCAATTTTCAGCCCGGGAACCATCGGGTATATTGCAATTTTCGGCCGGGAACCAACGGGTATGCAATTTTCAGCCCGGGAACCATCGTATATTGCAATTTTCAGCCCGGGAACCATCGGGTATATTGCAATTTTCAGCCGGGAACCATCGGGTATTGCAATTTTCAGCCCGGGAACCATCGGGTATGTGCAATTTTCAGCCCGGGAACCATCGGGTATTTGCAATTTTCAGCCCGGGAACCATCAATATTGCAATTTTCAGCCCGGGACCATCGGGATATTGCAATTTTCAGCCCGGAACCATCGGTATGCAATTTTCAGCCCGGGAACCATCGGGATATTGCAATTTTCAGCCCGGGAACCAACGGGTATGCAATTTTCAGCCCGGAACCATCGGGTATTTGCAATTTTCAGCCGGGAACCATCGGGTATATTGCAATTTTCAGCCCGGGAACCATCGGGATGTTGCAATTTTCAGCCCGGGAACCATCGGGTATATTGCAATTTTCAGCCCGGGAACCATCGGGATGTGCAATTTTCAGCCCGGAACCATCGGTATTGCAAATTTTCAGCCCGGGAACCATCGGGTATTTGCAATTTTCAGCCCGGAACCATCGGGATTGCAATTTTCAGCCGGGAACCATCGGGTATATTGCAATTTTCAGCCGGGAACCATCGGGTATTGCAATTTTCAGCCCGGGAACCATCGGGAATATTGCAATTTTCAGCCCGGGAACCATCGGGTATATTGCAATTTTCAGCCGGGAACCATCGGGTATGTTGCAATTTTCAGCCCGGGAACCATCGGGTATATTGCAATTTTCACGGGAACCATCGGGTATTGCAATTTTCAGCCCGGGAACCATCGGGATATTGCAATTTTCAGCCCGGGAACCATCGGGTATATTGCAATTTTCAGCCCGGAACCATCGGGTTGCAATTTTCCCGGGAACCATCGGTATTGCAATTTTCAGCCCCGGGAACCATCGGGTATTCAATTTTCAGCCCGGGAACCATCGGGATATTGCAATTTTCAGCCGGGAACCATCGGGTATATTGCAATTTCAGCCCGGGAACCATCGGGCAATTTCAGCCCGGGAACCATCGGTATGTGCAATTTTCAGCCCGGGAACCATCGGGTATAATTTCAATTTTCAGCCCGGGAACCATCGGTATATTGCAATTTTCAGCCGGGAACCATCGGGTATATTGCAATTTTCAGCCGGGAACCATCGGGTATGTTGCAATTTTCAGCCCGGGAACCATCGGGTATATTGCAATTTCAGCCCGGGAACCATCGGGTATTGCAATTTTCAGCCGGGAACCATCGGGTATTGCAATTTTCAGCCCGGGAACCATCGGTATGTTCAATTTTCAGCCCGGGAACCATCGGGTATATTGCAATTTTCAGCCCGGGAACCATCGGGTATTGCAATTTTCAGCCCGGGAACCATCGGGTATTGCAATTTTCAGCCCGGGAACCATATGTGCAATTTTCAGCCCGGGAACCATCGGGATATTGCAATTTTCAGCCCGGGAACCATCGGGTATGTGCAATTTCAGCCCGGGAACCATCGGGTATATTGCAATTTTCAGCCCGGGAACCATCGGGTATTTGCAATTTTCAGCCCGGGAACCATCGGGTATATTGCAATTTTCAGCCGGGAACCATCGGGATATGCAATTTTCAGCCCGGGAACCATCGGGATGTTGCAATTTTCAGCCCGGGAACCATCGGTATGAAATTTTCAGCCCGGGAACCATCGGGTATTTGCAATTTTCAGCCCGGGAACCATCGGGTATTGCAATTTTCAGCCGGGAACCATCGGGTATATTGCAATTTTCACGGGAACCATCGGGTATGTGCAATTTTCAGCCCGGAACCATCGGGTATTGCAATTTTCAGCCCGGGAACCATCGGGTATGTGCAATTTTCAGCCGGGAACCATCGGGTATGCAATTTCAGCCAGCCCGGGAACCATCGGGTATGTTGCAATTTTCAGCCCGGGAACCATCGGGTATGCAATTTTCGCCCGGATCGGGATTGCAATTTTCAGCCCGGGAACCATCGGGTATTGCAATTTTCAGCCCGGGAACCATCGGGTATTGCAATTTTCAGCCGGGAACCATCGGGTATTGCAATTTTCAGCCCGGAACCATCGGGATTATTGCAATTTTCAGCCCGGGAACCATCGGGTATTGCAATTTTCAGCCCGGGAACCATCGGTATATTGCAATTTTCAGCCCGGGAACCATCGGGTATGTGCAATTTTCAGCCCGGGAACCATCGGGTATATTGCAATTTTCAGCCGGGAACCATCGGGTATTTGCAATTTTCAGCCCGGGAACCATCGGGTATATTGCAATTTTCAGCCGGGAACCATCGGGTATATTGCAATTTTCAGCCCGGGAACCATCGGTATTGCAATTTTCAGCCCGGAACCATCGGGTATTGCAATTTTCAGCCCGGGAACCATCGGTATTGCAATTTTCAGCCCGGAACCATCGGGTATTGCAATTTTCAGCCCGGGAACCATCGGGTATTTGCAATTTTCAGCCCGGGAACCATCGGATTGCAATTTTCAGCCGGAACCATCGGGTATTGCAATTTTCAGCCGGGAACCATCGGGTATGTGCAATTTTCAGCCCGGGAACCATCGGGTATATGCAATTTTCAGCCCGGAACCATCGGGTATTTGCAATTTTCAGCCGGGAACCATCGGGTATGTGCAATTTTCAGCCCGGGAACCATCGGGTATGTTGCAATTTTCAGCCCGGGAACCATCGGGTATATTGCAATTTTCAGCCCGGGAACCATCGGGTATTGCAATTTTCAGCCCGGGAACCATCGGATATTGCAATTTTCAGCCCGGGAACCATCGGGTATTGCAATTTTCAGCCCGGGAACCATCGGGTATGTGCAATTTTCAGCCCGGGAACCATCGGGTATTGCAATTTTCAGCCCGGGAACCATCGGGTATTGCAATTTTCAGCCGGGAACCATCGGGTATGTGCAATTTTCAGCCCGGGAACCATCGGGTATTGCAATTTTCAGCCCGGGAACCATCGGGATATTGCAATTTTCAGCCCGGGAACCATCGGTATATTGCAATTTTCAGCCCGGGAACCATCGGGTATATTGCAATTTTCAGCCCGGGAACCATCGGGATGTTGCAATTTTCAGCCCGGGAACCATCGGGTATATTGCAATTTTCAGCCCGGGAACCATCGGGTATTTGCAATTTTCAGCCCGGGAACCATCGGGTATGTGCAATTTTCAGCCCGGGAACCATCGGGTATATGCAATTTTCAGCCGGGAACCATCGGGTATGTGCAATTTTCAGCCCGGGAACCATCGGGTATGTTGCAATTTTCAGCCCGGGAACCATCGGGATATTGCAATTTCAGCCCGGGAACCATCGGGTATTGCAATTTTCAGCCCGGAACCATCGGGTATTGCAATTCAGCCCGGGAACCATCGGGTATGCAATTTTCAGCCCGGGAACCATCGGTATATTCAATTTTCAGCCCGGGAACCATCGGTATGTTGCAATTTCAGCCCGGGAACCATCGGTATTTGCAATTTTCGGCCGGGAACCATCGGGTATGTGCAATTTTCAGCCCGGGAACCATCGGGAATTGCAATTTTCAGCCCGGGAACCATCGGGTATATTGCAATTTTCAGCCGGGAACCACGGGTATTGCAATTTTCAGCCCGGGAACCATCGGGTATTGCAATTTTCAGCCCGGGAACCATCGGATATTGCAATTTTCAGCCCGGGAACCATCGGTATTGCAATTTTCAGCCCGGGAACCATCGGTATATTGCAATTTTCAGCCCGGGAACCATCGGGTATTTGCAATTTTCAGCCCGGGAACCATCGGGTATATTGCAATTTTCAGGCGGAACCATCGGGTATGCAATTTTCAGCCCGGAACCATCGGTTATTGCAATTTTCAGCCGGGAACCATCGGGTATATTGCAATTTTCAGCCCGGGAACCATCGGTATGCAATTTTCAGCCCGGGAACCATCGGTATTGCAATTTTCAGCCCGGGAACCATCGGGATGCAATTTTCAGCCGGGAACCATCGGGATATTGCAATTTGCCCGGGAACCATCGGGTATTGCAATTTTCAGCCCGGGAACCATCGGGTATTTGCAATTTCAGCCCGGGAACCATCGGGTATATTGCAATTTTCAGCCCGGGAACCATCGGGTATTGCAATTTTCAGCCCGGGAACCATCGGGATATTGCAATTTTCAGCCCGGGAACCATCGGGTATTGCAATTTTCAGCCCGGGAACCATCGGGTATTGCAATTTTCAGCCCGGGAACCATCGGGTATGCAATTTTCAGCCCGGGAACCATCGGGTATATTGCAATTTTCAGCCGGGAACCATCGGGTATTTGCAATTTTCAGCCCGGGAACCATCGGGTATTGCAATTTTCAGCCCGGGAACCATCGGGTATATTGCAATTTTCACGGGAACCATCGGGTATTGCAATTTTCAGCCCGGGAACCATCGGGTATTGCAATTTTCAGCCCGGGAACCATCGGGTATTGCAATTTTCAGCCCGGGAACCATCGGGTATTGCAATTTTCAGCCCGGGAACCATCGGGTTTGCAATTTTCAGCCCGGAACCATCGGGTATATTGCAATTTTCAGCCCGGGAACCATCGGTTTTGCAATTTTCAGCCCGGAACCATCGGGTATATTGCAATTTTCAGCCCGGGAACCATCGGGTATTGCAATTTTCAGCCCGGGAACCATCGGGTATGTGCAATTTTCAGCCCGGAACCATCGGGTTTGCAATTTTCAGCCCGGGAACCATCGGGTATTTGCAATTTTCAGCCCGGGAACCATCGGGTATTGCAATTTTCAGCCCGGGAACCATCGGTATTGCAATTTTCAGCCCGGGAACCATCGGGTATGTTGCAATTTTCAGCCGGGAACCATCGGGATATTGCAATTTTCAGCCCGGGAAAACCAACGGGAATGTGGCAATTTTCAGCCCGGAACCATCGGGTATTCAATTTTCAGCCCGGAACCATCGGGTATAATTATCTCGTTTTGGGAACCATCGGGTATTGCAATTTTCAGCCCGGGAACCATCGGGTTATTGCAATTTTCAGCCCGGGAATCGGGTATGCAATTTTCAGCCCGGGAACCATCGGGTATATTGCAATTTTCAGCCCGGGAACCATCGGGTATTGCAATTTTCAGCCCGGGAACCATCGGGTTATTGCAATTTTCAGCCCGGGAACCATCGGGTATTTGCAATTTTCAGCCGGGAACCATCGGGTATATTGCAATTTTCAGCCCGGGAACCATCGGGTATATTGCAATTTTCAGCCCGGAACCATCGGGTATATTGCAATTTTCAGCCTCGGGAATTGCAATTTTCAGCCCGGAACCATCGGGTATATTGCAATTTTCACCCGGGAACCATCGGTATATTGCAATTTTCAGCCCGGAACCATCGGGTTATTGCAATTCAGCCCGGGAACCATCGGGTATTGCAATTTTCAGCCCGGGAACCATCGGTATATTGCAATTTTCAGCCCGGGAACCATCGGGTATATTGCAATTTCAGCCCGGGAACCATCGGGTTATTGCAATTTTCAGCCCGGGAACCATCGGGTATATTGCAATTTTCAGCCCGGAACCATCGGGTATATTGCAATTTTCAGCCCGGGAACCATCGGGTTATTGCAATTTTCAGCCCTGGAACCATCGGGTATATAATTTTCAGCCCGGGAACCATCGGGTATTGCAATTTTCAGTCCCGGGAACCATCGGGTATATGCAATTTTCAGCCCGGGAACCATCGGGTATATTGCAATTTTCAGCCCGGGAACCATCGGGTATTGCAATTTTCAGCCCGGGAACCATCGGGTATATTGCAATTTTCAGCCCGGGAACCATCGGGTATATTGCAATTTTCCCCGGGAACCATCGGGTATATTGCAATTTTCAGCCCGGGAACCATCGGGTATATTGCATTTTCAGCCGGGATCCATCAGTTTATGGCAATTTTCAGCCCGGGAACCATCGGGTATATTGCAATTTTCAGCCCGGGAACCATCGGGTATTGCAATTTTCAGCCCGGGAACCATCAGTATAATTATCTCGTTTTGGGAACCATCGGGTAAAGTACCGAAATTTTCGTCTTTCGCCCTATTCATAAATCTTTTCCGATTAAAAGATAACACCCTCTTTATGACATTAATGAGCTTAATGGATCACTTAATACTTCCCCCAAATTTATAAAACGTTCAAATTGTAATAGTAACTTTTCCTTTTATTAAAAGCACCTTTTAACACGCCGACGGTAAAAAGGTCATAAATTTTACTTTTTTGTCGATATTGGGAGCTGCGTTAACAGGTGGTGGTGCGCGAGTGTTTCCTCTAGTTTAGGTGACAGCTATTTTTCGAAAAAAATCGTTCATTCGAATAAATCAGTTTGATCTATCGTATTTATTTCCCAGTGTGGCTTTTCAATTTTCCCTTTTAAAAATTTTCTTTCATAGTGCTTTATTTAAATTTCTTTTTGTAAATAAGAAAGTAAGGGGTAAAAACTTTATATTCCCTTCAGTCCCTTTTTTTTTCTTTCGAGATTTGTTTTGCCCGAAGGTTCCATTTAAAGGGACCCTTTTACCTTCTGTTGATCCAGAAAAAAAAATCTGAGAAGGTCTTTTTTTAAATAAAAGCCTCTTGTTTAAATTTTACTTCGTAATTAACTGATGTTAACGTCTGTTTTGATTTCCCCAGGGTAAAATTAAAGGTCTACCTGTGGTTTAAACGTATAACTTCGTCCTAAACTCAAAAGCTTTTAGACTTTCCCATTAGGACTTCATATTGGTCCAAGGATTTAAGGGGAAAATCTTCAAACTTTAGAAACTCCAAGTTTTGAAACACTTTAGATAAAACGGTTTAAGTTTTTCACTACTAGATTATTGAAAAAAAAAAGTTCCAACAAATTTTTTTTTTCCGCTTTAATTTACTCGAAAGGTCTTTGATCCGAGAAGTCTTGGACCGATTAATTTACCCAGTTGGCACCTTTTTACTTGGCACCGCTTTCGAAAAGTTGATTCACATAAAAACTGACCTTCCTGACAAACAGGGCTACAAAAAATCAATATTTACGACCTTTTTTTCATTTTAAGCATCTCTTTTATAAATACAATATCTTGAATTTCTCATGAAACTGAATATTTCTGAAATATCAAACTGGAAAGAATATTTCTTGTTACTTTTTTATGTCTGTCTTGTTCCTCGGGGATCAGTGAAGGGTTTCTTTGCGTCACTTTCACTTTCCTCGGAAAAGAGAAACAATGACCAGCGCGACAGTCTGGAAGTAAGCCGTAAACCTTTCAAGAGTATAAGGAAATGCTCTCCCGTAATCCTCGGTTTTTTTTCATTTTCTCACACGTCAGGATTATTAAAGCTTCTGGCTCAGTATGAACTCGCTAAAAAACTTGTCAAGATTTTAATAAATAAGGTTTTAATGAAATTCCTTGACAAACATAATTACGTTGTAAAACAATTTAAGAGTCTTTTAATTTTTATCTTCGCAAACACAGAATCCGGCTTAAAATTCTTCAAAAAAATTTATTGTAGTAACCGAGTTTCTGGAAGGCTGAAAAAACCTACATCTCGTCCGAAAGTATTCTCATCCTAAAGTATTCTCGTCCTAAAAATATGTACATATAAATTAAAATATTACTTAAAATTAAATGTAATGTATTCTCATCCGAAAGTATTCTCGTCCTACTGTCTTCTCGTCCTAAAACTAACGTACAAAAATTGCTGCGTCGGAGAAACGAGGCAGCGTTCCACGCCAGCATATTTTAATCTCCTTTTTGCGCCTACTGAGCTCATCCTTCATCCCAGGGCCGCCTACAGGGTGAGCGAATCCTCGCGAGAGGAAAAAAATTAACCCCCTTGTGTCACAAAACGAGCTGATCCTCGCAAAAATAACAAACAAACCGACCGTGACTTGCTGGGGTGGAATCCTGCCGCATTTCTCCGACGCAGCAATTTTTGTACGTTAGTTTTAGGACGAGAAGACAGTAGGACGAGAATACTTTCGTATGAGATGTGTGCCCCGTATAATTTTGCTACTGAGTTCAAAATGTGAATTCTATGGCCTGGAATTGTTATACACCTTAATTTCTTACACGTGTTAGCTTAAACCGAGGTGAAATTTATGGAAAATAAGCGCCTGACGGAAATGTAATTTCTCGTCACTATGTAAATTATTTCCGCATTAAGAGGTAAAAGGGTTTTCCACGTAGCTAAGGTGTAATATATTCCCCTCAGGTAGTTACAAAAAACGCTTTTTCTTTCGCTTCTTTTAATTTATATGGTTGAATTTGGCCAATTTTCATGAAAAAGATGTACCCTTGGGAAGAATTTAAGGAATTACGACGTCCCTTGTAATTTCATGGCATGTGGGAGTCGAAAAATTAATCTATATCAATCTTCTTTCTATTTATTTTGAAGTTTTTTCCTTTTTCTTTTTTTTTTCTGCAATCTTCAAATGAAACGTGACCTCGGATCATTTTTACCTCAAAAGAAAATGTGACGTCAGAAGTCTCTAATGGTAGCCATGGTCATTATAGGACCCGAAAAAAGGGTTAAGAAAGGGAAAAAAATTTAGAGATATTAATTTTTGGAAGTTCGGATCGCCAATGCCGAACTTCTTTAATGTAAAATGAGTAAATTAAAGAAGAAAATAAGTGGAATAAAGTTAGGCCCCCGGTGGGATTCGAACCTACGACCTCTTGGTTTCTAGCCCACTGCACTACCCTTCTTTCTTCTTCCTTCTTTCCTCTGTTTATACCGTAATGCAATCCAAGAGATGGCACTGTGGTAGCCTGCATAATTACCTGATTCAACCCGATTGCCCCTCCTGTAACTAAATTACCTTACTACTTAATTACTCCATTGGTCGGATTTATAGTTTAACCGCATTAAAGGATGGTTTATAGATGTTAATTTTTTAATGCCGAACATCAAAATTAAGGGGGCACACATCTCATCCGAAAGTATTCTCGTCCTAAAACTAACGTACAAAAACTGCTGCGTCGGAGAAATGCGGCAGGGTTCCACCCAGCAAGTCACGGTCGGTTTGTTTGTTTATTTTTGCGAGGATCAGCTCGTTTTGTGACACAAGGGGGTTAATTTTTTTCCTCTCGCGAGGATTTGCTCACCCTGTTGGCGGCCCTTGGATGGATGATGAGCTCGTTAGGCGCAAAAGGAGATTAAAATTTGCTGGCGTGGAACGCTGCCTCATTTCTCCGACGCAGCAATTTTTGTACGTTAGTTTTAGGACGAGAAGACAGTAGGACGAGAAGACAGCAGGACGAGAATACCTTAGGACGAGAATACTTTCGGACGAGATGTAGGCACTCAAAATTAATAGTAAACCGAATAAATTAGGAAGAGTGGAAAAAAGAGTATATGAGGCGCTCCGGGTACGAAGGGCGAACTCTACAAAACGTAGTTTCGAGTTATTCGCATTTTAAAGTTTTCTGTTAAGGCGAACTCGACAGAAAAGTCACTCTCTGGAATTTTCGTGGCGAGATTTTAGATTTTATAGAATTATAGAGGAAAGGGTTTTTTAAAAATTTTCGAATATTTTTACGATTATTAATTCACAAAATGTATAATATATTTTTATTTCGTGGCGGTGAGCTGTTCCAAGAGGAGTGGGGCTCCCGGAAAAGGAGTGGGGTAGTGGACTAGGATACGAGTTCGCCCTTCGTACCCGCTCGAATATCGCAGTTAGAGCTTTGCCGCATATCGGTTTTTACGTATTTTAAAGGGGAAAAAAGGGCAACCTCAATATAAAAATTACATGGGTGTATTCTTCAAAAGGTTTAGAATCTGAAAATGAAAAAAAAAAAAAAAAAAATTTGTCCGATGTCGAGTTCGCCCTTCGTACCCGGAGCGCCTCATATACAGCTGCATCTTCTCAGTCGGTAGAGCGAAATGGTCTAGAAACGCATAGATCGTAGGTTCTAATCCCACTGGGGGCATTTTTTTCCACTTTTTCCTCCTCCCTATTCACCTTGTTTACAATAAAAAAATTTAATAAGTAAAACTTCCTAAATAACGAAATATGCTATTTTATTACTCTGTACAAAAATCAATATGTACTTTCCTCCCTAATTTGCTTTTCTCGCAATTTCCCATCATGGCAATTATTTGCTTTACACATCCAGAAATTAAACCTTTAAGTCTTAAATAATTGAATTATGTTTATTTATTATCTCCTTTATTTGTGATCAAATGGAAACCCCTTTTTTAAGATCAATAACCAATTTTCTTTAAGAAAGGGGGATGGGGTAAAGAAAATTCCTTTGATGATAAAAAAAGTATAAAAATAAAATCTTGTTTTTCTTTTATTGTTCACTTAATTAATTTCGACTAAGTGACTTTCGGTTAGGCCCCGCGTGGTAGGGATACTAAGAATACCCTGTTATTCTACCCTGTATTTCCCAAGAGGGTAATATATCACCCTTGATAATAAAACGACTCGATCATCTGCAAGATTTTATCTTCTTCCAAGATATTGATATTTGCGGACGCCCACGTTTATAAGGTGGGTTTCAACGTAGGTTTTCTCAGAGGGAATGTGAAAAACCCCGTAAAATATTCACGGAGATAATTAGGGTTGGCACGACAAAAACTTTTCAAGGGGGACTCTATTTTAAGTCAAAACTTTTTATCAACTTTTTTTATGCCTCAGGTTCGATTATTGAAAAATCCCATATTGAAAATATTCATTTTTGATTAAAATTCTACAAGCATATTGAAACTCCCGGTTTTTGTTGACATGAATCCGGCGGTTCTTGCCAAATAGTAATCAACGTTTCTTGTTAGTGTAGGGAAATGAAGCCTTTTACACGCTACCTTAAACAAATAAAATAATTTATATCCTTAAACTCCCTTAACTTTATTATTTTCCTAAGCTTCTGAGTTTCGACGTAAATCCTCTTAAAAAGAGATTGACGTTTAAGGGGACAGAAAAGAGATTAATTAACTTCATAGTGAGCCCATGTCATAGCTTAATTAATTTTCAAAGTTGAGGACGGGTATCTCCAAGTATTCAGGAAACTGTCGGTTAGATGATATAAACGTTGACTAGTCTTCTGGGTAGTAAATATTAGTTTTTAACTTCCTTAAAAGAAAATATTGTGATACCCTCCACGTTGGTTTTTGGGGAAGAGTCTTCCAGACCCCGTAGTCGAATATTGATCTTTACCGATCTCAACTTTGTCTGTGGTGCCGGCCGTCCGTAGCATTTTTTCCGGAACACTTTTCGGCCACAGTTTTCATCCGATTTTCACCAAATTTTCACACTTTCTTTAGCCGGTGAACAAGAAACTAACAAGGACGATTTTTAAATTTCGAAATAATGGCGGAGATATGTCTGTTTGGAATTTTAAAAAATTCGCTGCGGCCGAAACATTGGTCTGATTTTCACCAAATTTTCACCAATTATTATATTTTTTAAGAATTTTTGGTGTAAAAAATTGCCACTTTTAATTATTATTTTTTTTAGTAGGGAGAAATTTCATACTTCTACCCATTACGAGAGGCACATCCCTAGGCTAAAGAGCCCATTATGCTTTCTCTCCCTTCGTTATACTTTCGTTCCCTTATACTTCCCCCACATATACTTCCCCCTCCGTTTTACGTCTTCTCCATTATACTTCCCCCTCCTATATACTTCCCCCTCCTATATTGTTACTTCTCATGAAGGAAGTTATCGCTGGAAGCTCTTCAAACCAGTACTTTTTTCTTCTTCTTCTACATTTTAAAGCAGAGTAAGGCGTATTCATATTTAAACGTGTTAAAAAATTTTATACATGGTTTCATTATTATGTAATGCCTTTTTAAGCATAAAAGAAGATTCACCTATACAATCTGCCATGTTCTATTGTGACGAGAAAGCCAGGGACAATGTTCGAGCTCACAATGGAGTCTGTTTCTGACTGTCTAAATAGCAAACCAAAGCTGAAAGCGGAGGATTTCAATCGTAAAGAAAACGCTCGGATTTCAAACCACTTTTATCCGCATCCTCTCATGCGAATAACTCCATCATCATGCAAAAACGTTAAATTTTTGACTATTTTTGTCCTTGAGGGTCTTTGAAGTTTCGCTCCAATTTTGCGAATTTCCCTCAAGTCAAAGTAACAAGAGAGCTCATTCTTCAAAAACCGTTCCTCAAGGGTATCACAATAACATGCCTTTGAGAAAGTTAGAATTAAAAGAACCCTGAGTAAAGAGACACTTTTCTCTTTAATTTAGTTCCGTTTTAACACCTAATTTTAAATCCGAAGTTTATAACATGAGGTTAAAATGGGTTTCTTATCTTGTTTCCACACGGAGAGCATATTAAAGGAGTTAACATTAAACGGGACTCGTTTTTATTGTCCAAGTTTTTTTAAAAGAAAAATTCTTTTTCAAACTCCCCACGGGCGTTATTAACAGCGGTCGATTCGCTTAAAAAAAATGCCTCAAAAATCCCTTTAGGACTATATCAGAATACATAAAAAGGCACGGAGTCGTGAAGGTGAAATATCACCGGCTCGTGTAGGCCCGAAGGGGGTCTACCATGTTTTTGGCAAATTACAGAAGTTAGAACAAAGCGTAGAACTAACGAGTGACGTCTGATTTATAGCTTAACGGGAGAGAACTCATTTTTTATCAAGAAAAATTACTCTATTGAAATTATTCTTTAACTTTTATTATTTCTGAAACTATAAAAAAAGGATCAATTAGGTTGGATTTGCCGTGACGTTTTTTACGGCGAATGTTTTCCTTGATTTACATCTCTTTTTATTCTTCAACTTTTTATACTAGCAAAACATAAAATTGAATTATGTCGTCAAAAATTCTTTTTTCATAATAAGGCAAAAGACTCGGTTATTCTGACTAATTTAGGACTTCTCGTCTTAATAAAAGGGGTCGTTTAAGTATTCAGACGGAAGGTACCAAGTAGGCTATAAAATTTAATTAACGTTATGAGAAATTACGAGTTGGAAATTCATAGAAACTTGGGAGGTTAGAAGTGGGAGACTGGAGAATTTTCAACGAAGATAAGAGTTATCTTAAAACACCTTTAATAAAAAAATCAATAAGTTTTAAAAGTGGCTGCATTGCACCAATTTTAAATCAAGACGTTATTAAATGTCTAGAATGATGTTTTAGGTCGAACGTGATCGCTTTTTTACGGATAAAATCTGGCCTTTCGAAGAAAATCGTTCAACATTGTTGAAATCGATTTGGAAAAGCGGGCGGGAAATATTAAAGAGGTTTTAAGCTTCGGAAAGCCCGCCGGAACGAGATAACTGCATCGGAGCTTTCGATTCCGGAGGACATAAATTACTCGAAATGACGTCCCCAAGGGTAAAATTGGAATTCTTTCACGCTAATAGAACCGGTATTAAAACTATTAAATCGTATAGAAAGTCCAGATTTGAATAAAAATCTGCATAAAAGCGATCGTTATTTTCTTTATTTTAATTTTTTTCGTAAAAATTAATATTTTAGGTGTAGGCAGCTTGAATAACTTGAGGCAGTTATTGATCACGCTTAAAAAGCCAGGAATCCCACTTCTGATATAAGTTATTTCGGTCCATAATCATTAAGAAAATTAAGGACTAGTTTGAAGAGCTTCCAACGAAAACTTCCTTAAAGAGAAGTAACAATACAGAAGGGGGAAGTATAACGGAGGGGACGTACAACAGAGGGGGAATTTTTTTAGCTTTTTTTTTTGAAAAATTTTCAAGTTCTTTTTTTTGAAAATTTTTTAAGCGTCAAGGTAGAAATAATGGGCTCTTTGGCCTACGGATGTGCCTCTCGTAATGGGTAGAAGTATGAAATTTCTCCCTATTAAAAAAAAATTAAAAAGTGGCAATTTTTTTACCCCAAAAATTCGTCAAAAATATAAGGAGTAATTGCTAAAAATTTGGTGAAAATCGGACCAACCGGCTGCAGCGAGTTTTTAAAATTTCAAACAGGCATTTTTTCGAAATTCAAAAATAGCCCTCGTTACATTCTTGTTCACCGGCTAAAGAAAGTGTGAAAATTTGGTGAAAATCGGATGAAAACGTGGCCGAAAGTGTTCCGGAAAAAATGCTACGGACGGCCGGCCGGCACCACAGACAAAGTTGAGATCGGTGTAGATCCAATTTTATCCTACGGGTCTGGAAGACCCTTCCCCAAAAACCCGACATGGGTATCACAATAACTTTTTTAAGGAAGTATTCGAGGATTTATTCTTTTCAACAATTTTGGTTTGTCATTTTAAAATCCTTTTTCAATTAAGAAATTTAAAAGTAGTTCAAATTTAAGCCTTTTTTAATTATCTTAATTTTAATTGAAGCAACCCTTAAAACTTATTTTTAGCTTTAATTTTTGTTTTTCTGAATTTAAAAGGAAATAAGGTTTGAATAAAATGGGAAACGGAAATCTCTTGATTGGATTCCATTGAATAGCCGAGCGTGAAATCCTTATACAAAAGGGCGGAATGAAAAAACGATTACCTTCAACATATTTTTTCGGTCACACGTTCTTTAAAAAAAATTTTTCTTTTTTGTTATCCAGGAAGAAGATAGAATCTATCGGAAAAATGACGCAGATGACACAAGAGGAGATCATGGCCAACACGAAAATCGTGGTCCAAGGCCTCGAAGCTTTAAAGAACGAGCACAATTCGATTTTGAACAGTCTGAGCGCGGGGTCTTTGGAGCTGACTGTGAGCGCCGTCGAAAGGGCACAGCAGGCCGTTCAAGACGCCTCCGTTTTAAACGAAAGGCAATCTCTGGTACAAAAGTCACTCGATATGATCGAACTCGGACTCGGAGAAGCTCAGGTAAATTTTTATTTCTCTTTAGGCTCATCAATATCCCTCTTTTACATCTCAATCCCTCAATTAACACCGTCAAACGAAAGTTTACCGATGTAATCGATCGTTTTTCCAATTAAAAACAAAGGAAGTTTTAATTAAAGTGCAACCCCTTTGAATTTTATCGTTATTTATAAATTTTTTTAAACCTTTTTTAGTAGATACTTTCAACTTTTTACCCTCAAGCCCAATAAAAACTCCCTGCGTATAAATAATCCCATTTATTTTAAATTTTCAAAATGTTCCTAAATAAACTTTGAAGGACGAATTATTAAAAAGCTCTTCAATTTTTTTTCTGCCCTAAAAAAATCAAACAATTTAATCAGTTTAAGGAGGTATGATGGTTTTTAAGTGAGTTGCTTTGCAAATTTTTCGTTGTTAACAACGGTTTTCGGTTTTTCCCTTCTATCTCGGAAACCGTCGCTCAAAACGTAAAAATGTCCTAAGTAATAGTTGTAGGTACTGAAATTTACTACATAAAATATTCTATTAGCTTTTTCCGTCAGAGCAATACTTTAGGAGATATGGAAGTATTTAAGTTGGTTGCTTTGCAAATTTTTCGTTGTTAACAACGGTTTTCGGTTTTTCCCTTCTATCTCGGAAACCGTCGCTCAAAACGAAAAAATGTCATAAGTAAAAGTCGTAGCTACGGAAATTTCCTACAAAAAGACCTCAATGGTTTTTTTGTCAGAGCAATACTTAAGGAGATATGAGGGTTCTTAAGTGAGTTGCTTTGCAAATTTTTCGTTGTGAGCAACGGTTTTCGGTTTTTCCCTTCTATCTCGGAAACCGTCGCTCAAAACGAAAAAATGTCTTAAGTAAAAGTTGTAGGTACAAAGATTTCCTACAAAAATTTTTTTATTCATTATTTGCGTAAGAGCAATATTTAAGGAGTTATAAGGTTAAAACTAATAATCCTACAGAGCCTGTCTGAAAAATTAAAACCTTCATATCTCCTAAAATATTGCTCTGACGGAAAAAACAATAAGATATTTTATGTAGTAAATTTCCGTAGCTACAACTTTTACTTAGGACATTTTTTCGTTTTGAGCGACGGTTTTCAAGATAGAAGGGAAAAACCGAAAACCGTTTCTCACAACGAAAATGTACAAAGCAACCAACTTAAAACCCTCATATCCCCTTAAAAAACATGAAAAATGGAAATGATAATCGGATTTAAAGTTCAAATTTTGTCCTAATTTCAAACTCATAAAAAAAACCCCGTCGCCATGGATACTGGAAATTGAATAAAGCGAATTTTCTCGGATAGAAAAGCCACATTCCTTGTTATAGTAATCGTATTCCCCTTAGCTTCACCCTTCACTAATGATGCGGACGGTTTGATCTAAAATTCTAACGAGTTTCACAAATAAACTTTTCTTTTTTAAAATATCGATGTCCAATTGAGGCGCTCCGGATACGAAGGGCGAACTCGACATCGGACAAATTTTTTAACTCCTTAAAGAAGTTATTGTGATACCCTCGACGTCAGTTTTTTTTTCATTTTCAGATTCTAGACCTCTTGGTGAATACACCCATAATTTTTATGTTGAGTTCGCCATTTTTCCCCTTTAAATACGTAAAAACCGAAACTTTAAAATTGTCGAGTTCGCCCTTCGTATCCGGAGCGCCTCAATTACTTAAATAATTTTTTAAAATAAAAAAAAATTTTTAACATTGCTAATTGCCGTCAAAAGTGTACTCGAGGGAAAGATTTTCAAGGGGCACTTAGCGGAAAGCACTCTTACGGTTAGATGAATTCATATTGTGTACTTTCCTAACCTTCTACCTTAATTAAAAATGAGAAAGCGGTAAAATTATTTATTATAAATAAAGATGGCGTTTTTCAAAGACTTTTTGTCAAACAGTTTTTATTAGTAATTATCGTCGAGAAAACGAGGAGAAATGAATGATTCAAAAAGATTTTATTGGGTTTGCCGGGGGATTGTTCACAAAAGGAAAATCTCTCAAAGTAGGCTTTTCTTCCTTTTATTTTCTTTTAACGCTAAAGTCCGTAAGGAAATTGGCTTTTTCACTCTATTTTCTGTATTAGATTTTTCTTTGGATTTTCTTCAGTTGAGAATGATAAATTGATGACATTAGCGAAACGTATCCACACCCCAGGCTCTTTAAAAAGCACTCAAGGTTGAAATATTTGGGTTTTTTTCATAACCTATATGAGAAAAAAAATTATGGACGCAAAAAACTTGATTGAGAACTCTAATAAATTTTTCGCGGAGTCTGAAAGCCCCTTTTCCTAATATCCTTATCCAAATTAACCTTCTTAATGGTTATACTTCAATAACCTTCTTACACGGAGAAGGTCAACTTTTGATGGACTTTAACGCCTAAAATGTTCAAAATTTAGAAAAAATGAACTACTAGGTGTACAAAATGAAACTCGGCTAAAATCTACAAAATTCAAATTTACGCTGTGGCTGAATTTCATTTTGTACACCTAATAAATAAAGATTGTAGGAAATTTAATTTTCTATAAATTTGTACTTAATTATTTTTTTCTAGGATGCACCATTTTCGGAAATAGTTTTTTTTTTAAAAAATAAATTTATCTTGAAAACAGTGCGTCCTAGAGAAAAATGAATAGAATAAAAATTAAAGAGAATTAAATTTCCAACAGATTTTATTTAGTGCATTTTTTCAATATCTGTAACGGTTTACGATTTACAAGCCTTTAAAAATTAACCTTCTTAATGTTTATACTTCAATAACCTTCTTACACGGAGAAGATCAACTTTTGATGGACTTTAGCGCCTAAAATGTTCAAAATTTTGAAAAAATGAACTACTAGGTGTACAAAATGAAACTCGGCTAAAATCTACAAAATTCAAATTTACGCTGTGGCTGAATTTCATTTTGTACACCTAAATAAATAAAGATTGTAGGAAATTTAATTTTCTATAAATTTGTACTTAATTATTTTTTTCTAGGATGCACCATTTTCGGAAAATAATTTTTTTTAAAATAATTTATCTTGAAAACAGTGCGTCCTAGAGAAAAAATGAATAGAATAAAATTAAAGAGAATTGAATTTCCAATAGATTTTATTTAGTGCATTTTTTCAATATCTGTAACGGTTTACGATTGACAAGCCTTTAAAAATTAACCTTCTTAATGGTTATACTTCAATAACCTTCTTACACGGAGAAGGTCAACTTTTGATGGACTTTAACGCCTAAAATGTTTAAAATTTTGAAAAAATGAACTACTAGGTGTACAAAATGAAACTCGGCTAAAATCTACAAAATTCAAATTCACCCTGTGGCTCAGTTTCATTTTGTACACCTAATAAAAAAAATTGTAGGAAATTTAATTCTCTAAAAATTTGCACTTAATTATTTTTTTCTAGGATGCACCATTTTCGGAAAATTTTTTTTTAAAATAAATTTATCTTGAAAACTAGATAAATTTATGAAAACAAGATAAATTTATCTTGAAAATGAACTACTTGGTGTACTCAATTATTTTTATTTTGAAGGTGATGATGGCTTTAGCTTCACATTTACAAATAGTCGAGGCTGAAAAGCAAAAGTTGAGGACTCAAGTTCGTCGGCTGTGCCAGGAAAACGCTTGGCTTCGAGACGAACTGGCCAACACGCAGCAGAAACTTCAGGTCTCCGAGCAAGCGGTCGCCCAATTGGAAGAAGAGCGGAAACATTCCGAGTTTATGAATTCAGTTCGAAAATATGATCAAGATGTTATGGTTCGTTATTTTTGTATGCTAAGTTTTTTTGATGAAGTATTTTAGGATGAATCTCAGTCTGAATCGAAACATGATAAGCCTAAATCTGATGATCCTGTAGTCGATCTTTTCCCTGATGATGATACTGAAGAGAGAAACAGTATGTTTTATAGTTTTGGTTGATTTTTTAAAAGTTGTTTTTAGCTATGTCGCCTACACCTCCTAGCAATTTTGCGCAACAAGTGAATGCCGGTTATGAAATTCCGGCGAGATTGCGAACTCTACATAATCTTGTGATACAGTATGCGTCTCAGGGGCGATATGAGGTGGCCGTCCCTCTTTGCAAACAGGCGCTGGAAGATTTGGAGAAGACCAGCGGTCACGATCATCCGGATGTGGCGACAATGCTCAACATCCTCGCCCTAGTTTATCGGGACCAGAACAAATATAAAGATGCAGCGAATCTTCTCAATGATGCGCTCGCCATAAGAGAGAAGACCTCGGCGAAAACCACCGGCAGTCGCTGCCACCTTAAACAACTTGGCCGTACTTTATGGCAAACGCGGTAAATACCGAGATGCCGAACCCCTTTGCAAACGCGCTTTAGAAATTCGTGAAAAAGTACTCGGGAAAGATCACCCGGATGTCGCCAAACAGTTAAACAACTTGGCCTTACTTTGCCAAAACCAGGTAGAAATCATTTTTCTTTTTCATCTTAATTTCTTTTTCTTCAGGGCAAATACGAAGAAGTTGAACGGTATTACCAAAGAGCCCTCGAAATCTACGAGTCGAAATTAGGACCGGACGATCCAAACGTGGCGAAAACGAAAAACAATCTCGCATCCTGCTACTTAAAACAAGGAAAATACAAAGAGGCTGAAATTTTATACAAACAAGTTCTTACACGTGCACACGAAAAAGAATACGGAACAATCGACGGTAAGGAAACCTAAAAAACAAAATTGCACTTTTTTTTCTATCTGTAGCTGAAAAGCATGTCAACGTTATATCAATTTTTTTTAATTTTTAGGATCTAAAGAAAAAAATTAAGAAGATAGGCACTTATGGCATTGAAGCCATGCACTTTATAAAAAAAATTTCAAATTTTGTTATTTGTGATACTTTTTTTTTTGGTTTTTCGGTCTTATTTAATCCTAAAAATATAGTCTGCACTAGATTTTTTTTTATATTAAGCATGTTTGTGTTTATTTTCTATGTTTGTAAATATTTAAGTTTATTAAAGGTTATCCTAAAAAATAATTTTTTTTGAGGTTATGCATGAAGCTTAGCTTTCATATCTCAATAGCATTCCTCTTTGTGTTCTTTATTTTTGTTTCGTTTTTTTGTTTAATGATAGTTTAAAGAAAAAGACTTGTTAAAAATCACTTTTTTCCTAAGAATCCAATTTTTCTAAATTTCTTGGTGCTCAAGTGTTGCTATTTTTTATATTATGTTTTATTAAAACGCTACGCTTATCCTTACTTAAATTTTGATTAATGTGCTGTTAAAAATTGGGTTCTTACTTTTTTTAATAAATAAAAATGTGCTCAGTTTATTGGTGATTTTTAAAATATAAATTCAGTACAAAAAAATATGCAATTTGTTAAAAAATTCAGTTACCTTGAATTTGTAATTGAAATAAATAAATTTTTGGAAGCTTAAGATTTTTATGTTTTTATTATAAAATATTCAATTAATATATTGGTAGGTACAACACTATATGCTTATCGCTTCTTTATAAATTTGAAAATCGCTGCTATTACACTGCTTTGCATGCAATTTCACTTAGTGAACTTAATTTTTAAATAATAAAAGATAGTGCAACTGTTCACTGAGTGCTAATAATATTTTCAGAGAGCAGTGGATGATTAGGTTCTCAAATTTATATGCAGCGAGGAATTTTTTTAGTTTTTAAAAATAGCCTCTGAAAAATTAGCACAGGTTTCGGTTGTACATACTATAATTTTTCTTTTTTTTTTTTCAGGTGAAAACAAGCCGATATGGCAAGTCGCCGAGGAGAGGGAGGAAAACAAGCTTAGGAATAAAGGAAATGTACCGTATGGCGATTACGGCGGATGGCATAAAGCGGCAAAAGTCGACTCTCCCACTGTGACTACTACTTTGAAGAATCTAGGAGCTCTGTATAGGCGGCAAGGGAAATATGAAGCTGCCGAAACTTTAGATGATGGGCGTTACGATCAAGACCTGTAAGTGCTCTTTTTCTAAGTAAACCAGAGCAGTGATTCTCAACGGGGGCAGTACCGCCCCCCTGGGGGCGCCGGGAAGTTACTGCGGGGCGTTATGCAAATTTGGGTGATGGGGGGCAATGGCTAAGTGGCTGGGGGCGCTAGGGTGAGTCCTTTTTTTTGATTTGTCCGAAAACCTATATTCTGGAACTTGGTCGGAAAACCTATAATCCGGCCCTTTGGTCCGAAAACCTATATTCTGGAAATTTGGTCGGAAAACCTATAATCCGGCCCTTTGGTCGTAAAACCTATATTCTGGCCCTTTGGTCCGTAAACCTATATTCTGGAAATTTGGTGGAAAACCTATATTATGGAAATTTGGTTGGAAAACCTATAATCCGGCCCTTTGGTCGGAAAACCTATATTCTGGAAATTTGGTCCGAAAACCTATAATCCGGCCCTTTGGTCCGTAAATTAATTCTGGAAATTTGGTCGGAAAACCTATAATCCGGCCCTTTGGTCCGAAAACCTATAATCCGGCCCTTTGGTCCGAAAACCTATAATCCGGCCCTTTGGTCCGAAAACCTATAATCCGGCCCTTTGGTCCGTAAACCTTATTCTGGAAATTTGGTCGGAAAACCTATAATCCGGCCCTTTGGTCGAAACCTATAATCCGGCCCTTTGGTCCGTAAACCTATATCCTTTGGTCGAAAACCTATATCCGGCTTTGGTCCAAAAAACCTATATTGGTCGGAAACCTATAATCCGGCCCTTTGGTCCGAAAACCTATATTCTGGAAATTTGGTCGGAAAACCTATATCCGGCCCTTTGGTCGAAAACCTATAATCCGGCCCTTTGGTCCGAAAACCTATAATCGGAACTTTGGTCGGAAAACCTATATCCGGCCCTTTGGTCCGAAAACCTATAATCCGGCTTTGGTCGGAAAACCTATATCCGGCCTTTGGTCCAAAAACCTATAATCCGGCTCCCGTTTTCAAGCTCCCCTTGGTGCGTCGCTAAATGCTTATTTACAGGGGGGCGCAGGCTTCAAAAAGGTTGAGAAACACTGGTATAGAGGCTTTCTTGGATTATAGACTGAGGAAATGCTCAAAAAATTGACCCAAAAGCTTAAAATTTTTTTTGTAAAAAGGGCTGGAACTTCTTCCCTTCTGCTCTTAAATTTCTTAAATAATTTATTTTTCAGAATGCCGATATTGTTAAGCAAGCCAAAATAAGCCAAATGTTGGCCGGGTCCAGCGGGAAGCGAAAAACGATCGAGTGGAAAGAACCAAAGAGTCGGTTCAAGGGAATCTTTAGAATCTATGCAGTACGATAATCCTGAAGACGTAAGTTTAATTTTAAAATATAAACAAATTGAACAAGAATTTTTTTAAAAAATAACCAAAATCTTGTTCATGAATTTTTAAAAATTTAGAAGCATGTGCATGCATCTTCTTTTTATTTTTTAATTTAACTTCTTTTAATTTTTAAAAAATGGCTTATAGGATTATAAATTGATTTTACAACCCAAATATAGAATCAAATTAATCAAGGTATAAAAATTTTTTCCTCCCACAATCGTTTGAATCACTTAATTTTCTGCATGATTAGCGAAAAAAAATCATTAGACGAAAAAATCCTTAGGATATTGAGTTTTGTCATATTTGTCGCAGAGTCCAGCACTAAGTTATGTACAGAGAACACCATCGGGTAACCTGGATACAAAACAAGGATTGAAAACTAAAATTTTCAACGCATTGGGGATCAACCAATAAATATTTTTAAAAAATAATAAACTGATTGCTCATTAGTGTTTGTTATTTATTATTAGATATTTTATTTTCTAAGATTTTTAACAAAAGGAATTATTTTATGTAAATTGACTAGATTTTTTGCCATAAAATTGTTAATTTTTGTTCCTAAATCGCATTCTTCCAGGTTAGAAAAAAAATTAAGTTTTAATTTTGATGTTACCTAATGACTATTTAACTTTCCGTTAAATTTATCTTTTTTTTAATTAAAAAAAACCTGAAGCCATTTTTCGCCTCTGTTAGCTTTTTCATGCTCAGGTTGAAGGTTATGGGAGCTCAAAATAACCTCACCGCTATTTCTTTCTTGTTTAAAAAGCACTTAAGCACTGAAGGCACAATTTTGTTATAGCATTTAATATTTTAAAAAGGAAAAAAATTGTGCGCATTTGTAATGTAATTTTTAATAAAATAAAATCACTTTATTGTTAATTTGTTATTGTAATATTGGCCTTTTGGTCATATCAATAAAGAGAGACTGTGATTTATTTTTTTTTTCTCTTATTTATTTATTTTTTATCCATGCATGCCCATCCTTTATTTCTGCATGTTTGCACAGTATTAACCATGGCAGTTCTTGTTCTCTGTACATAACAAAATATCAAAAAATACAAAAAGGGGCTCATTTTGTCGTTTTGTGTGTTGCATTTTTTGATGTTACGTTTTTTGTTATTTTGTTAACCTTTTTGCTAGCATCTTCTGTGATATATTATTTTTTTTCTGAACTAGTTTTAAGCTCAGCTTTTATGAAATTTGGCTTCCTTATTTTGAGGGTGATCGCCCAAATCTGGTCAAGGGTGCTTTTTCGCTGATTTTAGAAAATTTTGGGGCTAAAAGACTGTGGAAAACGCGAGAAAATTGGGTATAAATGTGATTTTTCGGATGAAATTTTACTAAAAACGGGTGAACGTAGAGTAAAAGCGTTTTTTGGGCTATAAAACCCAAAAAACTCCTAAAAAGGGTTCTTTTTGGCTGAAAGTCTGAATTCCCAAACTATTTTCAAAATTCCTCTCAAATTAGTAAAAGGGTTTTTTGGGCTATAAAACCGCAGAAAACTCCTAAAAAGGGTTCTTTTTGGCTGAATCTGAATTCCCTCAAATTAAAATTCCTCTCAAAGGGTTTTTTGGGCTATAAAACCGCAGAAAACTCCTAAAAAGGGTTCTTTTTGGCTGAATTCCCAAACTATCTTCAAAATTCCTCTCAAATTAGTAAAGGGTTTTTTGGGCTATAAAACCGCAGAAAACTCCTAAAAAGGGTTCTTTTTGGCTGAATTCCCAAACTATCTTCAAATTCCTCTCAAAAGGGTTTTTTGGGCTATAAAACCGCAAAAACTCCTAAAAAGGGTTCTTTTTGGCTGAATTCCCAAACTATCTTCAAAATTCCTCTCAAATTAGTAAAGGGTTTTTTGGGCTATAAACCGCAGAAAACTCCTAAAAGGGTTCTTTTTGGCTGAAAGTCTGAATTCCCAAACTATCTTCAAAATTCCTCTCAAATTAGTAAAGGGTTTTTTGGGCTATAAAACCGCAGAAAACTCCTAAAAAGGGTTCTTTTTGGCTGAAAGTTCCAAACTATCTTCAAAATTCCTCTCAAATTAGTAAAGGGTTTTTTGGGCTATAAAACCGCAGAAAACTCCTAAAAAGGGTTCTTTTTGGCTGAATTTCCAAACTATCTTCAAAATTCCTCTCAAATTAGTAAAGGGTTTTTTGGGCTATAAAACCGCAGAAAACTCCTAAAAAGGGTTCTTTTTGGCTGAAAGTTCCCAAACTATCAAAATTCCTCTCAAATTAGTAAAGGGTTTTTTGGGCTATAAAACCGCAGAAAACTCCTAAAAGGGTTCTTTTTGGCTGAATTCCCAAACTATCTTCAAAATTCCTCTCAAATTAGTAAAGGGTTTTTTGGGCTATAAAACCGCAGAAAACTCCTAAAAAGGGTTCTTTTTGGCTGAATTCCCAAACTATCTTCAAAATTCCTCTCAAATTAGTAAAAGGGTTTTTTGGGCTATAAAACCGCAGAAAACTCCTAAAAAGGGTTCTTTTTGGCTGAAAGTTCCCAAACTATCTTCAAAATTCCTCTCAAATTAGTAAAGGGTTTTTTGGGCTATAAAACCGCAGAAAACTCCTAAAAAGGGTTCTTTTTGGCTGAATTCCAAACTATCTTCAAAATTCCTCTCAAATTAGTAAAGGGTTTTTTGGGCTATAAAACCGCAGAAAACTCCTAAAAGGGTTCTTTTTGGCTGAATTCCCAAACTATCTTCAAAATTCCTCTCAAATTAGTAAAAGGGTTTTTTGGGCTATAAAACCGCAGAAAACTCCTAAAAAGGGTTCTTTTTGGCTGAAAGTTCCCAACTACTTCAAAATTCCTCTCAAATTAGTAAAGGGTTTTTTGGGCTATAAAACCGCAGAAAACTCCTAAAAAGGGTTCTTTTTGGCTGAATTCCCAAACTATCTTCAAAATTCCTCTCAAATTAGTAAAGGGTTTTTTGGGCTATAAAACCGCAGAAAACTCCTAAAAGGGTTCTTTTTGGCTGAATTCCCAAACTATCTTCAAAATTCCTCTCAAATTAGTAAAGGGTTTTTTGGGCTATAAAACCGCAGAAAACTCCTAAAAAGGGTTCTTTTTGGCTGAATTCCCAAACTATTTCAAATTCCTCTCAAATTAGTAAAGGGTTTTTTGGGCTATAAAACCGCAGAAAACTCCTAAAAAGGGTTCTTTTTGGCTGAATTCCCAACTACTTCAAAATTCCTCTCAAATTAGTAAAAGGGTTTTTTGGGCTATAAAACCGCAGAAAACTCCTAAAAAGGGTTCTTTTTGGCTGAAAGTTCCCAAACTATCTTCAAAATTCCTCTCAAATTAGTAAAGGGTTTTTTGGGCTATAAAACCGCAGAAAACTCCTAAAAAGGGTTCTTTTTGGCTGAAAGTTTCCCAAACTATTTCAAAATTCCTCAAATTAGTAAAGGGTTTTTTGGGCTATAAAACCGCAGAAAACTCCTAAAAAGGGTTCTTTTTGGCTGAATTCCCAAACTATCTTCAAAATTCCTCTCAAATTAGTAAAGGGTTTTTTGGGCTATAAAACCGCAGAAAACTCCTAAAAAGGGTTCTTTTTGGCTGAAAGTTCCCAAACTATCTTCAAAATTCCTCTCAAATTAGTAAAGGGTTTTTTGGGCTATAAAACCGCAGAAAACTCCTAAAAAGGGTTCTTTTTGGCTGAAAGTTCCCAAACTATCTTCAAAATTCCTCTCAAATTAGTAAAGGGTTTTTTGGGCTATAAAACCGCAGAAAACTCCTAAAAAGGGTTCTTTTTGGCTGAATTCCCAAACTATCTTCAAAATTCCTCTCAAATTAGTAAAGGGTTTTTTGGGCTATAAAACCGCAGAAAACTCCTAAAAAGGGTTCTTTTTGGCTGAATTCCCAAACTATCTTCAAAATTCCTCTCAAATTAGTAAAGGTTTTTTGGGCTATAAAACCGCAGAAAACTCCTAAAAAGGGTTCTTTTTGGCTGAATTCCCAACTATCTTCAAAATTCCTCTCAAATTAGTAAAGGGTTTTTTGGGCTATAAAACCGCAGAAAACTCCTAAAAAGGGTTCTTTTTGGCTGAATTCCCAAACTATCTTCAAAATTCCTCTCAAATTAGTAAAGGGTTTTTTGGGCTATAAAACCGCAGAAAACTCCTAAAAAGGGTTCTTTTTGGCTGAAAGTTCCAAACTATCTTCAAAATTCCTCTCAAATTAGTAAAGGGTTTTTTGGGCTATAAAACCGCAGAAAACTCCTAAAAAGGGTTCTTTTTGGCTGAAAGTTTCCAAACTATCTTCAAAATTCCTCTCAAATTAGTAAAGGGTTTTTTGGGCTATAAAACCGCAGAAAACTCCTAAAAAGGGTTCTTTTTGGCTGAAAGTTCCAACTATCTTCAAAATTCCTCTCAAATTAGTAAAGGGTTTTTTGGGCTATAAAACCGCAGAAAACTCCTAAAAAGGGTTCTTTTTGGCTGAATTCCAAACTATCTTCAAAATTCCTCTCAAATTAGTAAAGGGTTTTTTGGGCTATAAAACCGCAGAAAACTCCTAAAAAGGGTTCTTTTTGGCTGAATTCCCAAACTATCTTCAAAATTCCTCTCAAATTAGTAAAGGTTTTTTGGGCTATAAAACCGCAGAAAACTCCTAAAAAGGGTTCTTTTTGGCTGAATTCCCAAACTATCTTCAAAATTCCTCTCAAATTAGTAAAGGGTTTTTTGGGCTATAAAACCGCAGAAAACTCCTAAAAAGGGTTCTTTTTGGCTGAAAGTTCCCAAACTACTTCAAAATTCCTCTCAAATTAGTAAAGGGTTTTTGGGCTATAAAACCAGAAAACTCCTAAAAAGGGTTCTTTTTGGCTGAATTCCCAAACTAAAAGGGTTTTTTGGGCTATAAAACCGCAGAAAACTCCTAAAAGGGTTCTTTTTGGCTGAATTCCAAACTATCTTCAAAATTCCTCTCAAATTAGTAAAGGGTTTTTTGGGCTATAAAACCGCAGAAAACTCCTAAAAGGGTTCTTTTTGGCTGAAAGTGAATTCCCAAACTATCTTCAAAATTCCTCTCAAATTAGTAAAGGGTTTTTTGGGCTATAAAACCGCAGAAAACTCCTAAAAAGGGTTCTTTTTGGCTGAATTTCCCAAACTATCTTCAAAATTCCTCTCAAATTAGTAAAAGGGTTTTTTGGGCTATAAAACCGCAGAAAACTCCTAAAAAGGGTTCTTTTTGGCTGAAAGTCTGAATTCCCAAACTATCTTCAGAATTCCTTTCAAATTTCATGTAAAGTGAGCCTTTCTTTTTTAAAATTTGTTAATTTTAACCTCTTTTTTTCTTTAAGTCGTGGTCTCTATTTTGAGCTCAGCTTTTATGTAATTTGGCTTTTTGAGCGTTTGGCTAAAAGACGCCAAAAAATGGGTTTTCTTGATCAATTTTCCAGAAAAACGCGTAAAATTTGGTAAAAGGGTATTTCTAGCTATAAAATGGTAGAAAAGCTATAAGCCCATAACTAAACTACCTCAAAATTGATCCTCAAATTTCATGTAAAGTGAGCCTAAAAAATTCCTTCATGTCTTTCTTAATTTTTAAAACTGTTAATTTTCTTTTTCTTCTTCTTGAGTCATGAGTGATCTATCACGCATGAATCTCACTATCGAAAGTGTCTATTTTCTGTGCCTTAAAACAAATTATTTTATATACAATCATGCTTCTGGTGTTGGGCGGTACACATGAAATCGGTGATGGGCATGTTTATCAAGTCAGAATTTTAGACTTCAATATTTTGTTTCAGCAAGAATCGTTGGGTCGCCCTAAAGGTCCGAAGCAGTAACCATTTTATAAATTTTAAATTAAGCACTAAAGGTAAATTGTGATTTGGGTTAAGACTGTTTCGTGTGTGCCGTCCCCCCTTTTTTTATGCATGTCCTGGGAAACAAAAAAATTGTAAAAATTTTTCTTTTCAAATCTTTGTAGGAACGAAACTAACACCTCATTTACAACGTTATCATCAGCCAAACCAGAGCAACTCCATTTCTGCTACAAAACATTCATCAAAATTTAAGTGTAGCACTTAAATAAATTTAATCTAAAAGGAAAATAGATAGTAGCCCTAATCTATGTAATTTCACTACGCTTTTTATGGCTTGTTGCAAAAAAAATTTTTTGTTTCACTAACCTCGATCCTGATTAGTGTGTACAATCAAATTTTATGTTTCTAACATAGATTTAGGCCTTTTTTTACTTAAAAGCTTAAATCTTACCATTTTTTAAAACCACCTTATTTTTTAATATTTTGGGGTGAAGGCATTTCCCTAATTGGCTGAATGAATTCCGCATAGCGGACAAGAAAGTTTGTTTTTATAATTAAAAAAACCATGTATAAAAATGGGATTTTTTAAATATTTTAATATCAAATGTTTGTTTGTCAATTAAGTCTAGATTTTAGTCATAGAATTGTGTTTATCCGTAGACTTTGTGCAATTTATTGACAAAAAAAACAGGAAAATTATTAACATTTAAAAAGTATTACTTATGTGATAAGTTGTCGACTTCTGATATTACCGAGGATCCTCTGAGGCACAGTTGCCATTTCTCAATTCTAAGAAACATTCCTTATTTATTTAATTTTTTGTTTAAAAATTGTATTTGATATTACAATATTATCCCAGTGGTTGCTTCAAAAATTTGTTCTTTTGCAAATTTATATTGATGTATTATTAAATTTAAAAAAATTACTGTTGGTTTATATTTTTTGTATTTTTCTCCACAACCTGATTCTGGGAAATGATTGAATATGCTAGAAACGTCAAAAAGGTAAGTTATTTTTATGCAGTCACTTCCTGAAAGAAAGTTATTGTAATACCCTTGAAGGACGTTTTTTGGCGAAGGTTTTTTAAGTTTATAGGACATCCAAAATTTAAAAAAATCTACCTAAAAATGGGAAATAAAAGGGTCGATTAAATGAAGCTATAGTAATACCCTCGAAGGACGTAATAATAAAGGAATAATTTATATTCCATCTATAAACAGTGGATTCTGAACCGTTTTGACGATTTAGGTAGCCGTGGATCCTCTACCTAATTAAAAATCGTCGATAAGCACAATTTGTTTAGGAGGCACTGGCTTCAGCTACTATTTACTTAAAAACAGTGGATTCAGAACCGTTTTGATGATTTAGGAGGCCGTGGATCCTCTAATTATTATAAAATAGCTTTTACCGGCTCGGTTTATTTAGGAGGCATGGCTTCAGCTACTAATTTACTTAAAAAAGAGGATTCTGAACCATTCTGATTTAGGGCCGTGGATCCTCTAATATTTAATCGTCGATAAGCACAATTTATTTAGGATGCACTGGCTTCAATACTAATTTACTTAAAAACAGTGGATTCTGAACCGTTCTGCGATTTAGGTGGCCGTGGATCCTCTAATTTTTAAAAATAGTTTTAAGCACAATTTTTTAGGAGGCACTGGCTTCAGCTACTAATTTACTTAAAAACAGAGGATTCTGAACCATTTGACGATTTAGAAGGCCGTGGATCCTCTGCAATTTATTTAATCGTCGATAAGACAATTTATTTAGGAGCACTGGCTTCAGCTACTAATTTACTTAAAAACAGTGGATTCTGAACCATTTGACGATTTAGGTGGCCGTGGATCCTCTACCTATTTAAAAATCGTCGATAAGCACAATTTGTTTAGGAGGCACTGGCTTCAATACTAGTTTACTTAAAAACAGTGGATTCTGAACCGTTTTGACGATTTAGGGGCCGTGGATCCTCTAATTATTATACAAATAGCTTTTACCCTCGGTTATTTAGGAGGCATTGGCTTCAGTACTAATTTACTTAAAAACGGTGGATTTGAACCATTTGACGATTTAGAAGGCCGTGGATCCTCTACAATTTATTTAATCGTCGATAAGCAATTTATTTAGGATGCACTGTCTTCAGCTACTAATTTACTAAAAACAGTGGATTCTGAACCGTTCTGCCGATTTAGGTGGCCGTGGATCCTCTACCTATTAAAATCGTCGATAAGCACAATTTGTTTAGGAGGCACTGGCTTCAGCTACTAATTTACTTAAAAACAGTGGATTCTGAACCGTTTTGATGATTTAGAGGCCGTGGATCCTCTAATATTTACAAATAGCTACTTTTATTTAGGAGGCATGGCTTCAGCTACTAATTTACTTAAAAAGAGGATTCTGAACCATTTGACGATTTAGAAGGCCGTGGATCCTCTGCAATTTATTTAAATCGTCGATAAGCACAATTTATTTAGGATGCACTGGCTTCAGCTACTATTTACTTAAAAACAGTGGATTCTGAACCGTTCTGCCGATTTAGGTGGCCGTGGATCCTCTACCTATTTAAAAATCGTCGATAAGCACAATTTGTTTAGGAGGCACTGGCTTCAGCTACTAATTTACTTAAAAACAGGATTCTGAACCATTTTGACGATTTAGAAGCCGTGGATCCTCTAGCAATTTATTTAATCGTCGATAAGCACAATTTATTTAGGAGCACTGGCTTCAGCTACTAATTTACTTAAAAACAGTGGATTCTGAACCGTTCTGCCGATTTAGGTGGCCGTGATCCTCTACCTATTTAAAAATCGTCGATAAGCACAATTTGTTTAGGAGGCACTGGCTTCTACTAATTTACTTAAAAACAGAGGATTCTGAACCGTTTTGCGATTTAGGCCGTGGATCCTCTACCTATTTAAAAATTGTCGATAAGCACAATTTGTTTTAGGAGGCATGGCTTCAATACTAGTTAACATAAAAACAGTGGATTCTGAACCGTTTTGACGATTTAGGAGGCCGTGGATCCTCTAACTATTTACAAATAGCTTTTACCGCTCGGTTTTTTAGGAGGCATGGCTTCAGCTACTAATTTACTTAAAAACGTGGATTCTGAACCGTTTTTCCGACTTCGGTGGCTGTGGATCCTCTACGTATTTAAAATCGTCGATAAGCACAATTTGTTTAGGAGGAACTGGCTTCAATTACTAGTTTACTTAAAAACATGGAATCTGAAACCGTTTTGACGATTTAGGAGGCCGTGGATCCTCTAACTAGTTATACAAATAGCTTTTGTCGCTCGGTTTATTTAGGAGGCATTGGCTTCAGCTAGTAATTTACTTAAAAACAGTGGAATCTGAACCGTTTTGACGATTTAGGTAGCCGTGGATCTTATCTTTTTAAAGCGGTTTTTCCTTTCATTTATTGTATTGCCCTAAAAAAAATAAATAAATAAATAAAATTTAAAATTATAGGACGTCCAAAAATTTAAAAAAAAATTTACCTAAAAATGGGAAATAAAAGGGTTGATTAAATGAAGTTATTGTAATACCCTCGACGGGTGGTTTTTGGCGGAGAAAATGTAAGAGGGAGGAACTTATTGTAATACCCTGGAAGGACGGTTATTAAAAAGATGATAAGGAATTATTAATAATATTGATAAAATTATAATTAATATTATTAATAATAAAGTAATATTTTAAAATTTTAATATTAATAATAATAAAATTGATTTTTCTTATTTCGCTCCACCTTGTGTAGCAACTTATATGTAAGTTTTTATCCCCCTCCATTCAAGCCCGGCTAGCTCAGTCGGTAGAGCATGAGACTCTTAATCTCAGGGTCGTGGGTTCGAGCCCCACGTTGGGCGCAATTTTTTTTTCAAAAAAAAAATTCAGTAACTACCTCTAATGAAGTTAATTTTAATGTAAAGCACGAATTGTAAAAAAAGTTTTTTTTGAATCGTTGAAAAGAATTAGACTGTTTTTTTTTCTCGTGCAAATAATGGACGTTAAGGATGGGACATTCCATGGCGTCTATCTGACGAATGAGCCACAGCGGAGGAAGTTGATTGGTTCGGATTTCAACTCATCCAATTATTTGCTCTTTAATGGCTTTCTTCTCCGAACTCTGATGACGGGGCCTTCAAAATACTTTGTCGGGTTAAATTTAAAGAAAAAAAACCCACGGGTAATAAATTAAGAAATAAATAATAAATAAAACGTACACAAAAGAATCAAACGTGACTGACAAGAGTGAAATTCGTCCGTTTTAATTGACACGATAATTACAGTGAGGGTGAAGAAGGGTTGAAATATGGCGGAGGACGGGAAAAGGGGTCTCCGACCGGCCGGGATTTAGGTACAGATGTAAACAACGGCTCCGAGAACAATATACCAATTTGGCCCGGCTTCCTATCTCCCGGTGCCTTGTTACGACAAAGTTTACAGCACAATTATTATAGCTGTGTTTCCAATACAAAGCACCCACTCAAAACAAACAGTTTTTCACCCTTTTGGAACCCTTCTTTCTTATTCGTTTCTTGTTTTACATTCGTAATTTCTTTGTTTTCAACATCAAAAACTCCAAAATCCGCTGTTTTCCGATAATTTTGATAAATTGGAAAGATGGAACGGTTTCCTTTGAAAATATGAAAGCAAAGTCGCTATATTTGAAATACTGAAGTTCAGCTTGGTGCAATAGTCTTGACCTTGCGTACTAAGAACGTTTGTTGGCCAATAGATGCTTAGAGCCTAAGGAAATATAGCCTCTCAGAGCCTGATGTCTAGCCTTAATGTGATAAGTTCAGCTAGGTGAAATCGACTTGATTTTGCTATCTAAGATTGTTTGTTGGCTAATAGTAGCTAGAGCCTGAAGGATCAATCCTGAAATCTAGCCAGCAGGAAAGATCAGCTTGGTGCAATTGGCTTGACTTCTCGTTCTAAGAACGTCAATTGGCTAATAGTAGCATGAAGGAGCAAACCTAAAGTCTAGCCTGAAGAAAAGAGCTTGGTGCAATAGACTTGACTCAACGTTCTAAAAACGTATGTTGGCTAATAGTAGCCAGAGCTGAAGGAGCAATCTGAAGTCTATCCTGAAGGAAAGATCAGCTTGGTGCAATAGATTGACTCAACGTTCTAAAAACGTATGTTGGCTAATAGTAGCCAGAGCCTGAAGGAGCAATCTGAAGTCTATCCTGAAGGAAAGATCAGCTTGATGCAATAGACTTGACTTCGCGTTCTAAGAACGTCAATTGTCTAATAGTAGAGCATGAAGGAGCAACCTAAGTCTAGTCTGAAGGAAAGATCAGCTTGGTGCAATAGACTTGACTTCTCGTTCTAAGAACGTCATTGGCTAATAGTAGAGCATGAAGGAGCAAACCTAAAGTCTAGCCTGAAGAAAGATCAGCTTGGTGCAATAGACTTGACTCACGTTCTAAAACGTATGTTGGCAATAGTAGAGGAAGAATGATCAGCTTGGTGCAATAGACTTGACTTCGCGTTCTAAGAACGTCTTTGGCTAATTGAGCTGAAGGAGCTAACCTAAAGTCTATTCTGAGGAAAGATCAGCTTGGTGCAATAGACTTGACTTTGCGTTTAAAGAACATCTTTTGCCTAATAGTAGAGCCTGAAGGAGCAAACCTAAAGTCTGGCCTGAAGAAATGATCAGCTTGGTGCAATAGACATGACTTCGCGTTCTAAGAACGTCTTTTGGCTAATAGAGCCTGAAGGAGCCATCCTGTCTAGCCTGCAGGAAAGATCAGCTTGGTGCGATAGACTTGACATGTTTTCTTAGAACGATTTTTGTCTAATAGATGCACAGAGCCTCTCGGAAGCCTGAAGTTCAGCCTAAAGTTAAACGTTTAGGATCTTGAGTGAAGAAAAAAAAAGATAAAAATAACAAGAAGAAGGAAAAAGACTACTGGTATTGAATGTTAATATTTAAGTCAGATCAATTTAAAAGAAAGGATCCCAAGTATCTTCCAGAAAAGGAAATATTTGAAAAAGAAGAGAAGAAGAAGAAAAAAAGGGTTCGTCGTATACGTCCGAGGAATTAAGTGGCGCGAAGGAGTCTAGGTAAGAAAGAGGAGCCGGATCATTTCTGCCCAAAGAAGGTCTGGTATTGGCCATCGGTCCGAACGTTTTTCTAGTGTTCGCATCCCGATAAGTTACGTGTCCTGAGTTTGGAATCCGACATAATTAGAGCCCGGTCGCGAAACGGGAAGGACAAAAGGGACGAAACAACCCTAATGAAGGCGCCCCGAAAGCACGAGGCCTTCCCTCCCAGTGGCTGACCTGATTTTAAATACAATACAAGGATGGACAATAGAAAGAACTTCCCCACATCTCCGCCCACAATCAAAAGACTTATGAAGTTCGAAATGTCACCCATTGTGCTTGAGAAGCCTTTGCCTCCGCCGCGGCCGATTTAGTCCTCCCCTTCCCACCCCGACAGTTTTTCTCAAATTATTTATTATTCATACATACTCGGGCACATTTCGAAAATTTACGGCCCCCAAAATGTTCCAATTCACGCTTTTTTCTCTCAATATTTTTCACAAATTTTTTGTCGGCGCATAAATAGCGAATCGATATGGCTTTATTTAAAAAACGCCTAGTGTTAAAAGTTTTCCTACGTCACTTCATTACACTAATGAGGCGATTATAATCTCGTTTTAATATCTCGGCGTACTTCGTCATTTAAAACAAGTTATGCTTTTAATCATTTTATAGCCTGATCAGGAAGTTCCGCATTAGCAAAATGATCTTGTTATTTTTTTAATATATGTTTCAACAGAGATGCAATCAGGTTATTAAACTTGTACCTTCTTCTCATTTAGCAGCGCCGTAGCCAGGGGGGTCAGGACTCTTCCACAATTTTCCACGAGAATCAGAAGCTTGAGGAAGGCTTTCTAAAATTTGGTGAAAAAAGTGCTTTTCTCAGCAAAAAAAAAAAAAAAACCAAGGGAATAGCTTGGAATAAGAGGCAATCTGGCTCAAAATCAGTAGAAATGGTGGTTTTTTAGATTTGGTAAAAAAGCAGCCAAACTTCCGGGGCACATCTCATCCGAAAGTATTCTCGTCCTAAAGTATTCTCGTCCTAAAGTATTCTCGTCCTAAAAATAATAGAAAAAGAAAAAATAAAACTGTATTCTCGTCCGAAAGTATTCTCGTCCTAACAGGCTACGCCCTTTTTAGGA
>JACGAQ010002716.1:0-37643 GCA_014119065.1 Orius insidiosus
CATTTGCTTCATCCGTGCTTTTCTTCAAATCATTGGCTTGTCCATTAACCAAAAAATGAAAAATAAATAAAATGGTTTATAAATTATTAGGCATAAACGTATACAAAAATGTTTGATTCTGCGACTACTGCCCCATTACAATAGGTAGATTTCGATGAAAAGAAATCTAGAAAAAACTTTATTTTCCCACATATTCAAACATCTACTCCGATGTTTTTATGCTAAAGTTGGATATTTTTTTAAGTATTACACAAAACCTTAAGTTTTGCCCGGTTGCGCTGTCCCAAAAATGTTGCGATTAATTTGATTAATAAACTTTTGGCACTTTTTAACTTCCTTAAAGAAGTTATTGCGATACCCTCGACGTCGGGTTTTTGGGGAAGGGTCTTCCAGACCCCGGAGGGTCAAATCGAATATTTTAAAATGAATTTAAAGATTAAATTTTTCGCCATCGTTTAACTACTTCGAGATGATAACCAAGCAGATTTATATTATTAGTTATTAGTTTTAGTATTAGTTATTAGTTAATTTTATGTGGGCATTTTCAATTTCTAATTAATTTACTTATGATGTTCACCTTGAGTGGTCGAACGCCCCCGACACTGTTCTTCGAGATTTTTCAAGATTTTCTATTAAAAAAAAGTTAAAAATGAACTGTGATATTCAGTAGCACGGGCAGCATTTTTTTTTTAAATAGACCTTTTGTTCAAATTTAAAAGGCAGTTCTTAATCCGGTTTTGTTCGATACTCGGAGTTCCAGGTACAGAAATTGGAAAGGTCGTTCCCCTCACCATATTCAACTGCTTGAAAAAAAAATTTTTTTATAAAACAATTTGAAATTTCAACAAAATTTTATTGTATGCATAATCAAGCATTTCCCCTCTGTACGCAATTGTTATATTTTAATTTTGTTTTGACAGATTTGCAATTGGGTAGTAAAAGAAGAAGCTGATTTTTCTTTTCTTCTTTTCCGACGTTTTTGATTTATAGATTGGTTTCTTTAAATTCGACGCTGTTTTTTTGTCTTTTTTTTATTGGACATGTTTCGAGAATCGTTCGTTCTCCCCTTCAGCCATTTCAAGACTTATTTTTTACATTTTTTGTTAAACGAAAAATAAGAAAAGAAAATGGCGTCCCTTTCACATTCGACCCTTTTTGTACCTGCGGCCAGCCAGGGACTTCTTTCCTTGCCTCAGTCTCGTCTCAGACATCAAGGTAGACAGTCCGTATATTTCGTTTGTGCTAGATAGTTTGTTTTTGTGCAAATATGTCAACAAGAAGACCAATGCCTTTGAGTAAGAGAAGAGAACTGGAGGCGGCTCAAGATTTGGCGGAGGCGGCTCAAGATTTGGCGGAGGCACGTAGAGAAGCTTATTGTTGGAGGAGAAGTTTTCTCTCACTCAAGCCAAGAAGAACGATCGTCCCGACATACGGCGAGGTATCATCGTCGGACACATATCTCGTGAGAATCCGATACCAGCAAGTACCATGCGAAAGGGATTACGACCCATCAACTGGCGTATCATCTACAACTTCGCCTCATGATCCATCGTACACGTCGGCGCCGGCGTCGTCGTCCTCTTCCAATAACACGTTGCCGGATTCAATTCATTCGGATTCTTCCGAAGACGAATATTCTGACGACTCGTACACCGACAGCGAAGAATAAGTTAAATGATTTCTTCCTCGGACATTTGACCGGCCCTTTTCAGGGTAACTCACTGACGAAGGTCTCTTTTTCGGCCTAATTTTTTTTCAAAGGCCCTTTTCAGGGCCAAACCCAGGGCGAGCCTCAGCTACTGGGCGGGTCGCAGTTGGCGGATAGCGAACGCTCCTTCACAAATGAAGGACAGCTGCGAATAAGGATGACAAAAATCCAAATAAGCAGCCCCGGACCGAGGCAATCTTTTTTTTTTTTTTTTATCTCAGGTAAAAAATGTTTTAATTCAATGTCTCTTAGTTTTTTGCTTTTTAAAAACGTAATTTTTGCTCAAATTGTCATTTGTGAACTTTTTGGCTAAATTGCTCGTTTTCTTATTTTTGCTGCACGAAAGAGCATGGAATTTTAAAATTTTATTTAAAAACTGTTAAAAATGTTACTGAAGTTTTTAATTTTCCTATACCTATTTGGTTGTATGTATTTTGACTTTCTAGAAATGTCAAAAATATTTTATGAATTTTTTAGTAAAATTTATAATATTATTTTATTTCTTCAAAATAATTTATCCTAAAATTTAAGAACTTTTAGACATTCATAAAGAAATGACTTTTTTTTGTTCAGTATTTCGGATAGATTTTCTTCAAAAGAGTGCTGGTTTGAAGAGCTTCCAACGAAAACTTCCTTGAAGAGAAGTAACAAAATTTTCTAAGTTCTTTTTTTCGAAAATTTCTAAGTGTCAAGGTAGAAATAATGGGCTCTTTGGCCTCTCGTAATGGGTAGAAGTATGAAATTTCTCCCTACTAAAGAAGAATAGTAATAAAAAAGTGGCAATTTTTTTTACACCAAAAATTCTTTAAAAATATAAGGAGTAATTGGTGAAAATTTGGTGAAAATCGGATTAACGGTTCGGCCACAGCGAATTTTTTAAAATTTCAAACAGACATATCTCCGCCATTTTTTCGAAATTCAAAAATCGCCCTCGTTAAATTCTTCACCGGTAAAAGAAATTTGTGTGAAAATCGGTTGAAAACTGTGGCCGTAAAGTGTTCCGGAAAAAAATTCTACGGCCGGCCGGAACCACAGACCGGTGTAGATCCATATTCGAATTTATCCTACGGGGTCTGGAAGACCCCTCCCCAAAACCCGACGTGGAGGGTATCACAATAACTTCTTTAAGGAAGTTAATAAATAAGAATAATAATTCTGGGGGACAACTAATTCTGAGGGTTTACTTCTCAAGATACTAAGCCTTCAAGATAGTTCTGCGTTGATGGAAATGTCGACAAACACCCTCCAAGAGCAATAATTTATTTACTTTTATTTCTTATAAGTACTGGTTTGAAGATATTCCAACGAAAACTTCCTTAAAGAGAAGTATCTATATTGGAGGGGGAAGTATAACGGAGTGGGAAGTATATGGGAGGGGAAGTATAACGGAGGGGAAGTATAACGGAGGGGGAAGTATATGGGAGGGGTAGTATAACAGAGGGGGAAGTATAAGGGAACGAAAGTATAACGGAAGGGGATGTATAAGGGAGGGAAAGTATAAAGGAGAATTTTCTATTTTGTTTTTCAAAAATTTTTCAGTTTTTTTGTCAAAAAAATTTTTTTTTTCGAAAATTTTTTAAGCGTCAAGGTAGAAATAATGGGCTCTTTGAGTATCAAGATCTCCATGAGTATCAAATCAGTTTCAAACTGCGGTTGGAACAAAGCTACTACATATTTACATGGATTTTTGTGGAGGCACACCCTCAAAAAAAATTTTCTCAGGCTGTACCTTTTTTAATGTATGTTTCAATCTGTATTTCTTTGAGGACGAACAGGACACGGGTGAATGTGATAAAATAGGGCGTCAAAGTGTGAATGAAATGATTCAGCGGCGTTTGTCCTCCGTGGCTCTAATTCGTTGCCTGACGCCCACATCTCCGGCGGAAAGTTGGCATCCTTAGAAACATAATTTTCGTGCGAACTTGAGGAATTCTGAGGGTTCGTTCGCCATTCTCAACGTTCGATGGAGCACTGCTTACGAGCTCAATGAAAACTTCGTCTACGTCAGTGGGCTGAATGTACGAAAACGAGTAGGCAATTAATATTTATTTGTATAGGTACCTACCTCTTCCATTTCAATTTGTTCGTCAGTCATGACCTCATGTTCGTGATGACCGGATTCATTAATCACCGTTGTCATCTTCCTATCCGTTGTAATGTAGGTTGGGCAAGATTATTCTCAGCCGAACACCGCCAGACAACATTCCCGGACTCATTGACGCGTAATTTTGTGAACTTACATTTATCTACAATAATAGCGACGCTGCGCTGAGAGGCTACCACTTTGACTTGGGAAGACATCGTGCAAAACTGATCTAATTTTAGAGGCTTTTACATAATGTTATAGGTATTAACTAATTTGTATTAACTCCGCTGAGTAGGTATTAGAAGTCATCTAAATAAATAAATTTGTGTACAGTGTTGTTTGTGTACAGTCCCCTCACCAAATATTCCTTGAGAGTGCCGAGTTGATTGATAAATTTCTTGGACATAGTGTGCCGACTTGATGCAGAATTAATCCTTTCTCGAACAAAGGATCGTGCCGAGTCGATATACTCGTACGCTCTAATTTGTACGTTTTGTATTTACACTGCACAAAGTTGCATTCGATTTCAAAATTTATTCCCAACAGTCTTTTCTTCTTTGTGTTGCATTTCCCATTTTTAGAAATTCATAAATAAAATTTTTTTAAATTAAATAAAAGTTATTATTGCTATTAATTTAATTTACTTATACGAAAATGACAGTTTTACTATTTTTAGAAGTGCTAAATTAAAAAAATGATATTTTTTTTCAGTGCTTATGGACTTTCTGAAAAATAAATAAAATTGCGATTTAAATGAATTGTGATGAATTTCACTAGATACTAAACATATCTCGTTGAAGGAAACAGTCTACTAGAAGCTGCTTGCTAAAGAAGGATTGGAAGAAGAATGGTCGCCTTTAAATTATTAGATTATGACGAAACGACAAATACCTTAAATACCGACAAATACCTTAAAACTTGACAGTTCACCATAATGCAATTCGCACATCCTCTCGAGAGGAAAAAAATTAACTCCCTTGTGTCAAAAACAAGCTGATCCCATTGGCTGCCTGTTCTTCCTAGTTTAAGGTGAGATGCTTTATCTGTATTGCATTATGGTGAACTGTCAAGTTTTAAGTTTTTTGTCGTTTCGCCATAATAGCCTGAAAGTAGGCTTGCTCTTTCGCTGTTTATGGCTGTTGTTGGCTTGTTCTTTCGCTCATGAGCTTATGGTGAGATGTATTATGCCCAAACGACAGAAACAGTTTTATGGCGAAGTTTTATGGTGAGAAGCGTTATGGTGACTGCACTTTTTTATGTCAACTTGCATTTATTGAAAAATTCGTCCATGACGAAACGCATACAGAACTACAGATTTTTTTATGTTAAACTGCTTTAGGGTGAAATGCCTTATGTTGAACGGCGTTCTCCCAACCCGAGCTATCTAAGGGAAATTTGAAAAAAGGCGGGTATTCTTCTTTGAGGTATTCAGTACCTATTACCAACTCAATTTCAAACGTTAAAATTACGTTTAAACCATTTAGTCCTTTCCTTTCAAAAGCCCTAGAGAACAAGCCTTTCAACTAAAAACGGTGTTAAAAATAACTGATGGAATTACAGTTGGCAACATTTATTGCTATCACGTCAGCTGACATGGATTCTGTCATCCTTGACTCACCACACGTCCAGCCGGGCACGCCTACTTGCAATATTTACGTCCTATTTTTCTCTTAGAACTTTAATTTTAGAACGAGTCACCCGTTCTTTTAATAAACTCAAGTTTAAAAGAAATTTTCTACCCATTATCTTTAGTGAAACTAACTTAGATCTATTTATATTCTGGGCTCAATCGATTTCATTGTTAAACTATAACTTCGAGGTCAAGTTGCGCAGTCGATCTTACTCATAAGTGACTAATATAAGCTGAAGTTCCTGTTAATTTGTGTTTAGAGGTCCGCCACACCTTAAAGATGTCCCAGGAAAAGTATACGCCTTATAAAGTAAGTTCTTTATTCTTGAAAAGTCATTTTATTTATTTATTTTGCAGTGCACTCCAACTGTATTTCCTGCTGATCCTTTTGACGCTAACGAAGATGCTGCTGCTCTTAAGCAGGCGTTTAAAGGCTTCGGCTCAGATGAAGATGCCATCATTGCGATCATAACCAAAAGAGGGATTGTTCAAAGGCTTCAGATCATCGAAGCTTATAAAACACTTTATGGAAAGGTTCGTTTTTTTTTTTTTTTTTGCATAATCGTAATCATAATTTTGTTATGATTACGGATATGATTTTGAATTCCCGGGACTTCCCTTCATCACAACTTCCTTAAATTTATTGAACTTTTCTTACCGGCTTACATTTTAGGACCTTGTTTCCGATTTGAAGAGTGAATTGGGAGGAAAATTTGAAGATGTCATATTAGCTTTGATGACTCCTTTGCCTGAATATTATGCGAAAGAACTTCACAAAGCGATTTCGGGCCTCGGAACCGACGACGACGCCATCGTCGAAATTTTATGCACTCTCAGCAACTACGGAATCAGAACGATAGCTGCATTTTATGAGCAAAGTATGTTCTCTAAATTCATTTCTTTGAATTAATATTTAATTTTAGAATATGGAAAGTCGATGGAAAGCGATTTGAAAGGTGATACAAGTGGCCATTTCCGTAAACTTTGTGTTTCTTTGTCTATGGTGAGTTTTTTTTTTTTTTTTTTTTTTTTTTTTATTTTTTATTGTCGGTTTTAGGGTAATCGTGATGAGAATCCGAGTGTGGAAGAGTCGTTGGTTAATGAAGACGCTGAAGCTCTTCATGCAGCGGGCGAGCTTCAAAAGTGGGGGACTGACGAATCCGTTTTTAACAGCATTCTTGTCTCTCGGAGCTACCAGCATCTCCGTCAGGTATTCCAACGCTACGAGATCATTTCTGGAAAAGATATTGAAGCCGCAATCGAAAGCGAGTTTTCCGGCGACATAAAACACGGCCTTTTGGGAATCGGTTTGTCTTTTCATTTATTCCTATCGAAATAATTGATTTGCTTTTAGTGAAATGTGTAAAGAGTAAAGTCGGCTTTTTTGCGGAGAGACTCTACAAAAGCATGAAAGGACTCGGCACTGACGACAAAACTCTTATCCGAATCACCGTTTCACGCTCCGAAATCGATCTCGGCGACATCAAAAAAGCTTTTGAAGAAAAATATGAGAAATCTCTTGAAAGTTGGATTGCTGTAAGTTTTTATTAATTTTTTAAATTCGAAACTAAAAATTCCTTCAAAACAGGCAAAACTTCCTTAACTTCATTTGTAACCGCTATTTTTGACGGAAGATCCAGATTCTAGTCTTAATTTCTTTTAAAAAATTTCCTCATTTGCCTCAATTTTGTTTTTAAATCATGAGATTCGTAAGAGAGAGTATACAGTTTTAGAAAGTCGTTAAATAATACATTTTTGACCCCCAACCCAAAAAGACCCGCAATTTTAATTTAATCATTTTTTTTTAGGACGATACCTCTGGTGACTACAAAAAAGCTCTTCTCTCCATCATCAACTGAAGAAAGAGAGAGAGCAAAATGGAGAGAGGGTGTTTTCTTTGACATTTTTAGATGGACCATCTTGAAGCCTATAAAATCCTTAAATTTTCTGTTGTACAATAATTATTAGTGCCCCTTAAGTGCATTTATAAATGAATCAAAATTTTAGCGTTGAAAAAAATTTAAAGGCTGTGTTTTTTCGTAGATCTAGTTTTTCGAGTGTCAAATTGAGCAAAATAACGTTCTAATGTCAATAGTGTAACCTGATAGGTCTGATCTGCCTGAATCTATAAAATTTTTTCTATATAATTGTTTTATTATTTTTAAATTATCCAAAGTGTTTTCATGCAATCTTACATGTGATAAAAAAAAATAAAAATTTAGATTTTTTCATAGTCATATGAATTATTAGTAGTCTAATTTATTTTTTCTTAAAAGTTAGTCAATTAAAAAAATAGGTTTTGTTTTGTTTCTCAAAGTCAAAATTAGAGAGAAAAATATGTGATGAGAGTTACATTTAAAATGTTTTTCTCATGCGAAAATGCCTTGATAAACTTTGTTTGAAACTTATTTTAGTTTTGGCGAACGTCAACAGCGAGAATGGCGTTTGGAGTGGACAACGTCCTTAGGGTGTTGTCGATGGTAAGTAAAAACAAATTAGAATGTAGGCATTATTCATGTTGAAGCTGGCGAAAGGTGGGCTTTCGATTAGCCTCCGGAGCCTTAACAGAGGTCTCGTTAAGTAGGGAGTCCAATGGTTCTCGATTTTACCTTCGCCAGGCGAAATGCTCTGCCGTTTCCTCCTCCTTCAAAAACGAACTTTGAAGGTGTCACTCCCATCCTCTGAAGGTGTTAGCGGAGTTTTTGATGTCCCGTCAGCATCCTACCTATGTATCTACCCTTCCTAAGCAGGTCTGCTGTAAATCCGTGCTATTTGGTCCTTTGATTCCTTGGCATGCCTCGATCTTAGGAGTCAACGCTAATTCGTCAGCCCTTCTTCCGAATGGGAAGCTCCAACCGTAAAAATGTGGCCTGAAAGTATTATGTCTGTTTTCCAGGTACTGATATTTTTTTCGTCGGATTAATGGTCATGATATACAAATATCTTGCTCAGCCTTTTGAAAAAGCCTTATTTATGGCAGTCGGAGTTGGCTTTTTCTTCGTATATTTAGCGATGGTGTGTTCAATGTGTAAATGCTCAGGAACTTTGGATATTGATCATGTAAGATGTAACATTTATTAAAATAAAAAGCAAATTTAGGATTTCAGGAAGCGAATTGGGCTATAAAGACATCACTTGCGTTTTTCGCTGTCGGGGTCTTATTAGCAGTTCGATTTATTCATTTCAATGATAAACAGCATTGGAACTTTAAAGAATCTGATAAAAAAGACGAAGATAGGAATTGGATAGTGATTTTTGTGGCAGCGGCATTGGCGTTTATAATAGCATGTCTGTGTACGCTCCATGGATTGAATGCGCTCGGATGCGAGCTCGACTGCGGCGCTGGTGGTGGCAAAGGCTCCGCTGCCGCTAGGAGAAGAAAGAACAAAAAAGGACGAGCGAGTAAATACGGCGGGGACGGAGGAGACGGTAAAGGCGGCTTTCCGAGGACACCGAGTGTTAAGAGAGAGGACAAAATTGGAGACCATTCGCATGTACCAGGATCGTCGAGGCCGCCGCCTCCGGGAGGACGGAGAGAGTCCAGACGGCCGTCGCAAGCACCAGCGAAAGGAAAAGGAAAAGGAAAGAAAAAGAAGTCGCAATCGAGAGGGAAATCTCAAAGCGTCGCTCCTGACGATGATTAGATTCAAAATAAACCAAAATACATTTTTCTGTTATTCAGTCATAGTTATTTTTTTAAATTAATAGTTATGAAAGGAAACATAACCATAAGGTGGATTGAGATATTGGTGTGGGTTGTCCTGAAACACATGGCAAACTTCTGGGAGACCGTTAAAAAGAGGTTTTATGGAAAAAAAAAAGTTAAATGTAAACCCCCTTAAGTTATTTCTTTTTGCCGTTTCCAAAAAGTTTTCATCAGTAGTTCAAATTTGAAATCAAGATCTTTAGGGCTTCAGTCAGGGATGTTCAAAACGGCATATTATATAAAAACTGTACATATAATAAAACATATTTAGGTGTTTATGTACAAAAAGGAAATACTGCTCAAAAACTTTACAAAAAAACAAAACAAACAAATTTTTTACAGAACACTTAATTTCCAGGCGGGTTGGGAACGACAAAAGGGAGAAGGCCTAATTGACGAAGGCAGACGGTGGCGGCTTCGCTTTTCGCAAGCTTCTTATTTGGGCTCGGCGTCGTCGGCATAAAATCCATCCCATTCACCGTCACCTAAAATAAAATAAAAAATCAGATGAAATTACGGCTGTTCCAGTTTCCGTCAATGGCGTGGGTTCTGGGGGCTGTTAAACAGTGGGAAATACGAAGTTCATTTTACGTTTATTAAGACTTCAAAATATTTCCCTCATTTTAGTATTTTTAGGGAAGTCTGGACGTTTTCCAAAACCCCACTATCACAGGGTTTTCTTAGGTTTTAGGACAGACCTCATTTTTACAAGATGGTTTTCTTGGTGGATTACCAAGCAATTATTCCATTTCGACATGTAAATGAAGTCCGATCAATAAAAAGTTTGGGAATACCTGGACTGGAAGCCTTTCATTGGAGGGTATTACAATACCTTCCTAGACGAATAGAAAATTATTTACATAAAAGTAAAACAATACCTTGAATATAAAACATTTTTTATGAGCAGGACCAGATTCAGAACAAACAGTAAAAGTGGGGGACGGAAAATGACGGCGAGTGCAATATTCCACCAAAAGCGAAACCGGGTGTTTTCCTAGAAACAAAATTAGGTATTAAAAAAAAGTCAAAATTGAAAAATACCTTCCAGTGATTTGACACTTTTCGCGATGACGTTTTTGTTGTTGAAATTAGTTTTTGGGTTCATCACAGCTCTTCTTTTGCCGTTGGGCAATTCCTCCGCACACAAGACCTTCAAAGGAAATATTATAAAACATAAGAGTAAAATTAAATAAAACCTTTTTTATCCATTTTTAACGGTAGTTTTAATGGTTCTAAGGTCCCTTCGTTGTTTTTCCCTAAGCCTTCGCCTGGTTTCCAGCCCATTTTCTGCAAAAGCGACATCCCCATCCCACTCGTCACAGGTTGAGCACACATTAACTGGTCCTAGATAAAAATCATAGGAAAAAAACGCAAAAATTAATAACTTTCCATGAGAATTTTTTTAGACGAAAGGGTAAAATTTAACAGCCGCCATGGATAAAAAGAGAAAAAAAGAGGCAGTTACATCTCACCCAGTGAAATCGGGTCCCCGATTATGCAGAAGAAAACTATCTAGAAGCATGATTAGTCCAGTCAAAAAAGGTTCTTTGAGCTTGATCTTTTTAAGCCCTGGGATGAGCCCAGGTGGGGGCGAGGTCTTTCGCCAGATTCAACTCAGTGAGCAGTAGCTTAAAAATTTTTAATCTCTGAAGAAGAAAAAAAGAGGGAGAGAGAAAAAAGGCTGAGAAAGGGCCAAAAGGATGTAAAAACATTTTTGGACTATGAAAACAGAAGCACCCACCCCCCCAATTTACGATTCCGAATAAATTCATAAAGCTTTGAAGCATTCAAATTTTATCCAAAATTCATACATTTTAAAAAAAAATATCAATTTCTTGAAATTTATGAATTATTTAGAAAAAAAAGTCTGGGAATTCCTAGTGATTCATAAAAACTTGATCACTGGCCAAAGCAAGATTTGAACCACTGCCTTTTTGGTTGACTGGACTATGAAATAAATAAAAAATTAGGAAACATGTTTAAAATCCCTTAAAATCTTGTGAACAAGGGCTTAGTAAATAATAAATCGATACCTGGTTTTGGTTGTTTCTTTAGTGAATTTTGTTTTTAGGTTAGATTACACACTATTTTACCTTGTTACCGCGAAGAAACGTCTTTCCCTTCATATCCTGGATTAACGGACAACAGTGACGATAATCCTTGACGAAACCTGCTTATAAAACTCCTGCAACAAATTTTCAGGTCTACCAAAAATGTCTGCGCTCATGCGGAATGGGACAGACACCAAGATTTGCTAATTTTGGTGTTTGCTAAAGGTAGAAAGAGCACAGAAAAATATTCGGACGAAAATTTTTAAGTGCTCGGAGTACCAAGACCTGAAAATTTGTTACTGTGTGATCAAAGTGCGTTTTAATTTTTTTTTTCCTTCAAATAAAGAGCCTAATTTATTTTCAAAATTTTTAAAATCCAAACAATTTAGGCACCTCATTCGAAAAATTGATTGAATACTTAGAAGTAAAAGAAATATTAGTCATTATAACCTAAAATATTTTAAAATTCTACCTTTCTTGCCCAGGCTTGTTGACCTGAAGCGAGTTCCGCTTGAGTCAAAACTCGAGCGCCCGTACTTCCCGTAAACAATCCAACTTGGTTGTCCGTATTCCACATTTGTAACTGAAAATATTCCAATTTACCAATTTTTCTTCCTTTTTTTAATACATACATTATTCATCATAGCCATTTCTTGAAAAGGATAAGCGGTCGATTCATGTTGTTTACGGATTGCGGCCAGCCGTTGGGAGATGACGTCACCCAAAGAGTAGTTTTGCTTTAAATAAAATAAATATTTTACACATTCAAAAAACTAACATACAGGTTTCGGTTGAGTAACTGCTGGTTTGGGTGGTAAAGAAATTGTTGAATACGAATTCACAGGGTCTTTGGAGAGAGGAAATTTTTCTGGCTCTGGTTTCGGCGGCGGCATTATCGCTTTCGGTTCAGTTTTTGGGGTAACTGGAATCCATTCACTCTCTAAAAAAAATATAAATATATTATCTCGGCTATAACTACAAGGTAATCATAGTCAAAAACTTCCCAGCTCTTTTCAAGACTGCAATGAAAGGTTCCCTTAAAAGAATACAGTCTGATCCAGAAGTAGTAGGACTGATTTTCTGTAGCCCGAACGGAGCGGTGGAGGGGGGAACGGCTGGTTGGGCGTAGTAGAGGAGACCTTCGGGAGCACACTCATATTTTTTTCAGCCGCCTGGGGGCAGTAGTTGAGTGAGTACGTGAGTTGCTGAGAACCTATACCGTGTGACCTCGTCGAAGCCTGAGATGGAGCGAATTCTCGAGCCTACTCACACCGCGCTGGTGTTGGGGACGCTGCCAGCGAAGTACGGCGTTGCCACGTTGCCTCACCCGGGGGGGGGGGTGACTATAGGGGTACAGTCCTGACTTGTCACCGCCGGACTTTTTCCTGTCCAGCAGCGTCCCCACCACCAGCGATCTTCTGTCAGGACGTTTTGCTTGAAGATTTCGCTCCATACCAGGCTTCGACGAGGTTACACTGTAGAGGTTCAAAGGATCTCACGTACTGACTCAACTACTGCCCCCAGGCGGCTGAAAAAAATATCAGTGTGCTCCTGAAGGTCTCCTCTACTACGCCCAACCAGCCGTTCCCCCCTCCACCGCTCCGTTCGGGCTACAGAAAATCAGTCCTACTACTTCTGGATCAGACCCTGTATCCCAGGGTAAGGAGGGCGAATCAGCCCCCGAAACAAATTCCACATGGAAGTGGTTCTTCGGACCAAATAATAATTTTTGAGTTGATTTATAGTCCCCGAAAGAAGTTTTAAGAGGTCAATTTCGAAGAAAATTACGTTTTATGATAAAAAATTATTTAACCCACATCCGAGCAAAAAAAAATTTTGAAATAATTCTGGTAAGTTAAAAAGGCATCCTAAATAAGGAAACATTCGCCAATGGGGCTTTACATTGATAGTTCTTTTTTCGGAATTCACTTCAGGGGCTGGTTCGCCTACCTTACCCTGGGATGGTTTTGGTCTCAAAACTAGGAGGGGGCTTTTGTCATATTCCAGCAGGATTGAGCCTATTTAATTTACAGATTGTAATAATTTAATACCAGTCTTTCTATGAAGTTGGCCGCTAGAAACCGGAAATTGAAGACGTAAAGTGGTCGCGTTTTCAGTCGTTTTTTCCAAATGACTTTTTACTGGCAAAGCAGTGGAATTCTGAAAAAAATAATTTTAAAAAATAATATAAAAAAAAACTTTACCCTTATATTCATAACAATATTATTCGGCCTTTCCTTGAGCTGAAACGGATGATGGAAAGCTTTTTCGGCTTCGTTGTCGCTGGATGCATTGGATTTGGGCGAAAGTTGCCCACGTGCTTCCTTCTGACTCAAATGCTTACAAAAATCTAGGGAAAACAAGTCACAATGTTAAAAAAATAGGGAAAATAATAATACCAGTCAACTCATCGACAGTTTTTCCGCCTGCGGTTATCGCGGTGACTCTATTCAGATCAGCGCCGACATGACCTTGTTTGAGCATATTTAAGGCATTTTTACGAGCAATTTCCAACAGTTTTGCCTTGTCGATATAAAACTCATCACGACTTCGGCTCCTATAATAAAGAAAAATATATTTTTTATTCTCTTGTGAAATAAAAGTAAAATAAGGCGAATATAATCAAGGGAATATTCTCTGGAAATGAATACGGCCGAATAAGTGTTAGAATACCTTCGCTTTCGGTATTTTGAGCTTGAATGTGGCGATCTAGACCTTCGATGTCGTCTAGAGCGACTTCGATCGAGTGAACTCGCTCTTTGCTCGACAGATCGCGACCTTCGCTCTTTACATCGGTTTTCTTTATCTTTCTTTTCCGATCGATCTTTAGACGTGCTTTTCGATCTCGTCCGTTTCCTTCCGCGCGACCTTGACCTTTTCCTTGACCGAGACCTTCTTTCTCTCGACCGTTTTTTTCGACTTTTCGGCTTTTCATCACTTTTTAAATCTTGACTAGTATTTTGACCCTCCTTGCTAAAACAAAATGTACAAAAAAGAAGTTAGAATAAAAAGTTTTAAAAACCTTTTTGAGTCTTTTGATTGGTTAGCTTCGTCTTCACTTGTCGGCAACATCCCATCATCTGAATCTTTACCATTTTCTTCATTCCTTGATTTATCATCACTTTTATTAATTTTAGCTTCTTTTTCTTCTTTAATCTCTATTTCATCTTCAACTTTTAATTCTGAAAATAATTAAAGGTTTATAAAAGAAAAGAAAAAACTTAGAGGTACCTATATCAGAAGTCTGTTTCTCTGATTTTTGATTTTTTTGTTCATCTTCAGAATGTGAGGTTTCGTCTCTATGATGTTTCTTCTTCTTCTTTTCTTTTTTCTTCTCTTTTTATGTTTGTGCTTTTTCTTCTTTTCTTTTTTCTCTTTCTTTCTTTTCTTGGACTTTTTCTTTTTCTTCTTCATCTCTTCGTCTTCTTCTTCGGTCTCTTTTATCTTTTCTACGACTTCCTCTTTTTCTTCAGACGAAGGAGACTCATCTTTCTTAAGGACGTTGATGGAACTGAAAAGTTCATTGAGGATCTCTTCGGACGTCCTTTGACTCATTTTTAAATTTGAGGAAACAATCAGTCTTTCATTTATCAGTCATTCACTTAATTCGAAAACTCACTTATTGTTAGAAAATAAAAATATAACCTTACCTCATATCTATTAACAATGCAGGTTGGCCAACTTTACGATTATAACCCGTATTTTGTACCCGAGAATGGGAAAAAATGATACAGTTGGCCGTATTCTAATTCATAAGCTGAAACGTATGAATACGAATGAGAGTATGAAATATTTTAATTCAATGTACTCATATTTTATCAATAATTCACACTTTTAACTTCCGAGAGAAGCTGTGATACCATCAAGGTCAAAGAAAAAGTTATTGAGAAAGGATCTTCTAAGGGACGTAGGGGAAAAGATCTTTACTTTTCTCTAAGAGTATACTCTTAACATGAGGGTGGCTGTAAAATTTTTCCGCAATACTTCACAGATGCAATTTTTGAGAGATTATTTGGGCTTTTCCCTCCGGTTCCGAGTGGCGTAGGCGAAGACACTCTAGTTTTTTCCACCTTGACATTTAAAAACTTTTTTTTCATCAATATTTTCGAAAAAGGGCTGAAAGTACTGGTTTGAAGAGCTTCCAACGAAAACTTCCTTAAAGAGAAGTAAAAATTTGGGAGGGGAAGTGGAACAGAGGGGGAAGTATAACGGAGGGGACGTAAAACGGAGGGGGAAGTATAACGGAGAAGGAAGTATAAGGGAACGAAAGTATAACGAAGGGCGGGAAAGTAAAAGGAGGGGAAGTATAAAAGAGGGAAAGAATAAGGGAGGGGGAAGTTTTTTTTTTTCGAAAATTTTTGTAAGTGTCAAGGTAGAAATAATGGGCTCTTTGGCCTAGGGATGTGCCTCTCGTAATGGGTAGAAGTATGAAATTTCTCCCTACTAAAAAAAAATAATAATAAAAGTGGCAATTTTTTTTCACCAAACATTCTTAAAAAATATAAGGAGTAATTGGTGAAAATTTGGTGAAAATCGGACGAACGGTTCGGCCGCAGCGAATTTTTTAAAATTTCAAACAGACATATCTCCGCCATTTTTTCGAAATTCAAAAATCGCCCTCGTTACATTCTTCTTCACCGGCTAAAGAAATTTGTGTGAAAATAGGTTGATAACTGTGGCCGTAAAGTGTTCCGGAAAAAAATTCTACGGCCGACCGGAACCACAGACAATGTTGAGATCGGTGTAGATCCATATTCGAATTTATCCTACGGGGTCTGGAAGACCCCTCCCCAAAACCCGACGTGGAGGGTATCACAACAACTTCTATAAGAGAGTTAAAATATTATATTTTATTAAATTAATAAAAAATAATAAATAAAAAATAATAAAAATAATAGCTTTGTTTCAACGCGGTTTGAAACTGATTTGAAACTCATGGAGCATGCGCAGAAGGATCAGCACGTCTTTGACGTCAGATGACTTCAGATTTGATGGGAAACGATTTGAACGACGTCAACTATGACGTCCAAATCTTTCTGCGCTTACTACAAGAGTTTCAAACCAGTTTAAAACTCCGGTTGGAACAAAGCTATATTCATTTTAAAAAATTCGTATATTAGTGATGCCTAGGGTATTTGAACAATTACAAATTTTGAAAATTATAGGTATCCCAGAGGTACCTTTTTTTAAGAAATAAAAGTAAATAAATTATTGCTCTTGGAGGGCGTTTGTCGACTTTTCCATCAACGCAGAACTATCTTGAAGGCTTAGTATCTTGAGAAGTAAACCCTCAGAATTAGTTGTCCCCCAGAATTATTATTATTATTTATTAACTTCCTTAAAGTGATACCCTCCACGACGGGTTTTGGGGAGGGGTCTTCCAGACCCCGTAGGTTAAATTCGAATATGGATCTACACCGATCTCTGTGTGGTTCCGGCCGGCCGTAGAATTTTTTCCCGGAACACTTTACGGCCACAGTTTCAACCGATTTTCACACAAATTTCTTTTACCGGTGAAGAATTCAACGAGGGCGATTTTTGGATTTCGAAAAAATGGCGGAGATATGTCTGTTTGAAATTTTAAAAAATTCGCTGCGGCCGAACCGTTCGTCCGATTTTCACCAAATTTTCACCAATTACTCCTTATATTTTTTAAGAATTTTAGGTATAAAAAAGTTGCCACTTTTTAATTATTAATTTTTAGTAGGTAGGGAGAAATTTCATACTTCTACCCTTTACGAGAGGCCAAAGAGCCCATTATTTCTACCTTGACACTAGAAATTTTCGAAAAAAAGAACTTAGAAAATTTTGTTACTTCTCTTCAAGGAAGTTTTCGTTGGAAGCTCTTCAAACCAGTACTCTTTTGAAGAAAATCTATCCGAAATACTGAACACAAAAAAAAGTCATTTCTTTATGAATATCTAAAAGTTCTTAAATTTTGGGATAAATTATTTTAAAGAAATAAAATAACATTATAAATTTTACTAAAAAAATTCATAAAATATTTTTGACATTTATAGAAAGTCAAAATACATACAACCAAATAGGTATAGGAAAATAAAAAACTTCAGTAACATTTTTAACAGTTTTTAAATAAAATTTTAAAATTCCATGCTATTTCGTGCAGCAAAAATAAGAAAACGAGCAATTTAGCCAAAAAGTTCTCAAATGACAATTTGAGGGCAAAAATTACGTTTTTAAAAAGCAAAAAACTTATAAAAAATTAAGAGACATTGAATTCTTTTTTTTTTTTACTTGTATTAGCCACAGGCCTTTACAAAGGGGAGGGGGGTTGGACCCAGGCGGGGGCTTTCGCCATAATGCCGTGGCGCCCTTTTTTCGGGGCCAACTGGAAGAGGAGTGGGTTAACTAAATTATCCACAGATTTTGTAGAAGGATATTTTTAATTGGAATTTAACTTCCAACCAAAAATCCCTATACCCAACCTGGGATCGAACCCCGGTCTCCGTGGTGAAAGTCCAAGACTGAACCCACCAGCCACGGAGCCGGTTAGAGACATAGAATTAAAACATTTTTACCTGAGATAATTAAAAAAAAAAAAAAAAAAAACCATTGCCTCGGTCCGGGGCTGCTTATTTGGATTTTTGTCATCCTTATTCGCAGCTGTCCTTCATTTGTGAAGGAGCGTTCGCTATCCGCCAACTGCGACCCGCCCAGTAGCTGAGGCTCGCCCTGGGTTTGGCCCTGAAAAGGGCCTTTGAAAAAAAATTAGGCCGAAAAAGAGACCTTCGTCAGTGAGTTACCCTGAAAAGGGCCGGTCAAATGTCCGAGGAAGAAATCATTTAACTTATTCTTCGCTGTCGGTGTACGAGTCGTCAGAATATTCGTCTTCGGAAGAATCCGAATGAATTGAATCCGGCAACGTGTTATTGGAAGAGGACGACGACGCCGGCGCCGACGTGTACGATGGATCATGAGGCGAAGTTGTAGATGATACGCCAGTTGATGGGTCGTAATCCCTTTCGCATGGTACTTGCTGGTATCGGATTCTCACGAGATATGTGTGCTCCGACGATGATACCTCGCCGTATGTCGGGACGATCGTTCTTCTTGGCTTGAGTGAGAGAAAACTTCTCCTCCAACAATAAGCTTCTCTACGTGCCTCCGCCAAATCTTGAGCCGCCTCCGCCAAATCTTGAGCCGCCTCCAGTTCTCTTCTCTTACTCAAAGGCATTGGTCTTCTTGTTGACATATTTGCACAAAAACAAACTATCTAGCACAAACGAAATATACGGACTGTCTACCTTGATGTCTGAGACGAGACTGAGGCAAGGAAAGAAGTCCCTGGCTATTTGTGGCCTCAGGTACAAAAAGGGTCGAATGTGAAAGGGACGCCATTTTCTTTTCTTATTTTTCGTTTAACAAAAATGTAAAAAATAAGTCTTGAAATGGCTGAAGGGGAGAACGAACGATTCTCGAAACATGTCCAATAAAAAAAAGACAAAAAAACAGCGTCGAATTTAAAGAAACCAATCTATAAATCAAAAACGTCGGAAAAGAAGAAAAGAAAAATCAGCTTCTTCTTTTACTACCCAATTGCAAATCTGTCAAAACAAAATTAAAATATAACAATTGCGTACAGAGGGGAAATGGTTGATTATGCATACAATAAAATTTTGTTGAAATTTCAAATTGTTTTATAAAAAATTTTTTTTCAAGCAGTTGAATATGGTGAGGGGAACGACCTTTCCAATTTCTGTACCTGGAACTCCGAGTATCGAACAAAAACCGGATTAAGAACTGCCTATTAAATTTGAACAAAAGGTCTATTTAAAAAAAAATGCTGCCCGTGCTACTGAATATCACAGTTCATTTTTTAACTTTTTTTAATAGAAAATCTTGAAAAATCTCGAAGAACAGTGTCGGGGGCGTTCGACCACTCAAGGTGAACATCATAAGTAAATTAATTAGAAATTGAAAATGCCCACATAAAATTATTAACTCCAAATGAGGCGCTCCGGATACGAAGGGCGAACTCGACAAAACGTAGTTACGAGATATTCGCATTTTAAAGTTTCGGTTTTTACATATTTAAAGGGGAAAAAATGGCGAACTCAACATAAAAATTATATGGGTGTATTCACCAAGAGGTCTAGAATCTGAAAATGAAAAAAAAACTGACGTCGAGGGTATCACAATAACTTCTTTAAGGAAGTTAAAAAATTTGTCGATGTCGAGTTCGCCCTTCGTATCCGGAGCGCCTCAAATAAATCTGCTTGGTTATCATCTCGAAGTAGTTAAACGATGGCGAAAAATTTAATCTTTAAATTCATTTTAAAAAAGTGCCAAAAGTTTATTAATCAAATTAATCGCAACATTTTTTGGGACAGCGCAACTGGGCAAAACTTAAGGTTTTGTGTAATACTTAAAAAAATATCCAACTTTGCATAAAAACATCGGAGTAGATGTTTGAATATGTGGGAAAATAAAGTTTTTTCTAGATTTCTTTTCATCGAAATCTACCTATTGTAATGGGGCAGTAGTCGCAGAATCAAACATTTTTGTATACGTTTATGCCTAATAATTTATAAACCATTTTATTTATTTTTCATTTTTTTGGTTAATGGACAAGCCAATGATTTGAAGAAAAGCACGGATGAAGCAAATGCTGCTGTAGTCTTTTGACTTTTTTTTTCTCCCTGTAAAACTAAAAAGTCAAATAAAATTCTTTAAAAAATATTTTTAAGTTTCTTAAAGAAGTTTATGGTTTTTTAAAAATCTCATTTGAACTAATGGAAGTGTTGGTGAAATGGGGAGGAGCCGCGCCGACATTCGAGAAACGGAATGGGCCGGGCTGGGCGGAGACTTCTACTCACTCACTTATGGAGGAGCACCGAGTATTTAAAAAAAATCTAAATAAACAAATAAAATAATAATTTTTTTTTAAATATTGCGACTAATTCAGTCACTTATTTGGCAACGGAAGTTTCTTTCGCAGGTACCGATCCCAACCTTTCAAAGGGTCAAGAACCTTATCAAGAAATTGCGGGTTTCTCTATTGTTACTTAATCCTCCTTTCTATTTAAGCTCTGAAAAACAATTTTAATTGGGATATTTCCTTTTAAAATGCCATAGAACATTAAATCCGATTTTTGTTCCAAACTCAGCGTTGCAGGTAATAAAATTCGAAAAAATTTTACCGGGCGTTTGAACTTGTGGTGGTGGTGCCCCCCCCCCCCCCCCGGTTGTCGTAGGCTATATTTTTATATTTGAATATTTAAATTATTATTAAGAAATGTTTCTCGCCTGTCAAAAACATAAAAATTGAGTAAATAAGTGATGTGTATTTTCTATCTCGATTGAAGCATTTTTGGAGTAGTTCAGCTAAAAAATGTAAATGCGACAAACATGCTCACATTCGGAAGGGAAAAAATAATTTAAAAAACACCGGTCCGATGATTTCAAACTTTTTGAATAAGGGGGGAGGCGAAAAATTTAAAAATGAAAAGGGATTAAACCTATAAATTAGTCGAAATTGACTTCACTGCAGGAATGCTTCCGAGCTGCAAGCTGGTGAACAAAGTCGATGAAAGCCTGTTTTAAAAATCGCTAAAATTCGAGGAAGTACCGTTCAGGAGGAAAACGCGAAAAGGTTTTTTGTTTAAAACTAGGCATTTGAAATGTTGTCAACTTTCCATGACTTATATATTTTAAAAAAATTATTTTTATATTTAAAGTATTTTTTTTTAAAGGTTTCTCGTTAGTCAAAAACATAAAATCGCTCCTAAAAACACTCCGTGTAAAAAACACCCCGCCTCCCAACACCCCTTCTATAGCAGCCAGAAAAAGTTATGATATCAACTTCCACGCCCGTGCTCGCGTTTTCAAAGCTCCCATTGGCGGCGTCGCGAAATGCTTGCTTACATGTGTATAATATGTTAATCTGAGTGTATAATAGTGAATCCGGGTAAGCCTGAAGATGTGTACAAAAAAAAAACCCTTTTCAGGGCCACTCACTGACGAAGGTCTCTTTTTCGGCCTAATTTTTTTCAAAGGCCCTTTCCAGGGCCAAACCCAGGGCGAGCCTCAGCTACTGGGCGGGTCGCAGTTGGCGATAGCGAACGCTCCTTCACAAATGAAGGACAGCTGCGATTAAGGATGACAAAATCCGAATTAGCAGCCCCGGACCGAGGCAAACTTTTTTTTTTAATTATCTAAATTTTCTCAGGTGAAAAATATTTTAATTCAATGTCTCTTAGTTTTTCAGAAGTTTTGCTGCTTTTTAAAAACGTAATTTTTGTCCTCAAGTTGTCACCTTTTTGGTTAAATTACTCGTTTTCTTTTAATTTCCTTAATTTTTACTGCACCAAATAGCATGGAGTTCCCGTAGTTCTTAGTATTAAAAAAAGGACTTTCAGATTTTTATTGGAAAAACGTTAAAACGCGAACATCGGTCTTCACGATCGACTTGGGGGGTTTCGACTTGAGGGAACACTTTTCTCCCCGAAGGCAAATGACGTCTTGAGGCTTCCTCGCGTCAAAGCTTCCTACTTGATCCAAAAGCTTTTCCGGAATCCTTTCCCTCAACCTTCGACTTAAATAAAGTTTTGGATTCATCTGCCGAAATTTCGTTTCAACTCCACTTTCTTCCTTAACGGTAGAAACTGGTGATTCTTGAATTTTTCTTTCATCACGTAAATCCTTAACATCTGTCCCAATTTTGGCATTTCTTTGGAGTCTTTTCCTTATGAAATTTCCACTGTGGTATTTACAGGGTATCGGAACATCTCGACATATTTTATCCGTGTAGAACTTTGTCTTTTTCTTAAAAACACGTCGAGAAACTTTTTTTTCAGTTACAATTTCTTCAGAAATGTTGCGATCACACTCAGAGTTTACATCTTTTTCTGAGACTTTCTCGATTTCTTCCTCAGGATGAACACTTTTTGTCTCCGTTTTTTCATTTTCAGAATCATCTTTCTCCCTTAAAAATTCGTAATTCTTTTTATTTTAGGAATTTCCTGTTTACCATTTTTGTTTCATCAGTTCCTTGATGTTTTTCAATTCCGTGAGTAGTTGGCCTCTTTCGCATTTCTTCCGCTCAAAATTACCAGAAGCCAAACATCCACACATGCATCCTATTAGAATAGGGAAGCTTTCAAGCCAGTCCGGTCCACACGTTTTTGGAGCGTGTGGACCGGAAAACTGAGCAGTTTTATTAAAGCCCTCGAGCTCAGTTTAACGTAAGCAGCTGAGTGTATACGTGTCGACAATATGCGGTTCACCATAATGCATTTGAACATAATACATCCCACCGTAAAGAAGAGATTGAACACTTGACGTGTCGACATAATGCAGTTGAACATAAAGTAAACTTTCATTTTAAAGAGCTTGTCGTTTCGCCATAAAACTGATTCTGTCGTTTGAGCATAATACATCTCACCATAAACTAAGGGACAGCCAAAGAGCAGCCTATTTTTGCCGTTTAAAACGCGATTATGGCGAAACGACGAAAAACCTTAAAACTTGACCTTTTGTTAAACCGAGCTGATCCTATTGGCTGCCTTCTCGCTTTTCCTAGTTATGGTGAGATGCTTTATGTTGAATTGCATTATGGTGAACTGGCAAGTTTTAAGCATTTTGTCGTTTTGCCATATTTAGCGTTTCAAACGGCGAAATAGGCTTCCTTTTTGGCTGTCCCTAGTTTATGGTGAGATGTATTATGCCCAAACGACAGAAACAGTTTTATAAGAAACAACAAGTTTAAAGAGAGGCTTTTATGGTGAGAAGCGTTATGGTGACTTGCACTTTTTTTATCTCGCGTATGTGTTTTTTTATGTATAAACGCTTTATGTTCAAATGTATCATACTCAAAATTTTTGATCTTCTGTGGGCTTAATGTTCAATTGCATAATGGTGAAATGCGTTTTGTTGAACGGTGTTCTCCCGTCGTTAGGGATGGATCACTTTTCAATAAAACTGCATGTAAAACATTGTGAAAAACGGAGTGTCTGGGCACTTAACGTTTTTCGTCATTTTACTTGCAGCAATATTGAACCAATCGGGTGGACCGATGAACATGGCGGCCTGTCTTGAAGATCGGATGGCGATGAATACGTAGTAAAATAACAAATTTACGAACCTTCATTGCATTTTTCTAGACCTTCACTTGAATTTTTTGTTTCCTCCATTTTTTTGATTTTGAATTGAAAAAAATAAGGTGATTTTAGACATTAAATTTTATTTAAAGTTTGACTACTTTAACGGCTTCTTTTAGATCCTTGTCGTCACAAAAATCGGGATCGTTTTTAGTTTTGGTTTTTTCAAAAGACGCTGTGGAGAGATTCGTTTGCTCCTTAGAAGAATTTGAAGGATTTACTTCGTTGTCTTTGGGTGGGGTTTTTGTGTTCGTCGTTTCTCTGCATTCTTCGATTTTTTCCTTGAAGACATTTTCAATTTGGGAGGCGTTCGGTTCTTCGTTTTCACTTTCACTTTTGAGATCTTCGATTTTACATTCAGAGACATCTTCGGTTTTGCTTTCACTTCCGGTTGAACTTAACTTTTCGCACATTTCAGACGCAGTTCCTTTACAGGAAGAAGAATTTTGAGAGTAGCTGTATTCACCTTTCGAGACTTGAGTTGTTTTGTCGCGTTGAAGATTTTTCCGTACATAGGTGCCGTCGTGGCGGTGGCAAGGTTTGAAGAAGATATCCCTGCAGTATTCGTTCGTGTAGTTTTTCGATCCCATGTTGATGTAACGGAGTATCCTTTGTTTTTTCTCATTCGCTCGTTTCATGCGGTTCGAACGTACGACCTCTGGGTGAGGAAGTACTTTTGGGCGACTGACGAGAATCGGCTTCGGTGGAAGGCGGCCCAAACCGCTTGGAACGCAATTCGGAATCGGACGTGTCACACATCTAGAAACGAAGACTGTATACGACAATAGATTAAAAATCCTCAGTACAACAGAGTTACTCTGATGTAGGTATTGGCACAGAAGAGAAGGGGCTGACAAATTGGCCAAAAAAGATTCCCAATCAGCCTGGACCCTTCTGTGGGCTGTCCGAGGGGGAAACGAATGCAAGGGTCACAACGTGGCATACCCATGATCACCGGAGCATTTGCCACAAACGAACATTGGGAGAATACCGCTCAACATAACGCATTTCACCCTAAAGCAGATGAACGCAGTTAAAGCTGTAGTTCACCATAATGCGTTTCGACATAATGCGATTGAACATGAAGCAACAAAACATTTCGCCATAAACGACTTTTTCAATCAATGTAAGTCGACATAAAAAAAGTGCAAGTCATCATAAAACGCTTCTCACCTTAAAAGCCTCTCTTTAAACTTGTTGTTTCTGTCGTTTGGTCATAATACATCACACCATAAACTGGTGAGCGAAAGAACAAGCCAACAACAGCCACAAATAGCCATAAACAGCGATTGAGCAAGCCTACTTTCACGTGATTATGGCGAAACGACAAAAAACTTAAAACTTGACAGCTCACCATAATGCAATTCAACATTAAGCACCCTAAACTAGGCCACCAATGGGATCAGCTCGTTTTATGACACAAGGGGGTTAACTTTTTTCCTCTCGCGAGGATGTTGAATTGAATTATGGTGAGCAGTCAAGTTTTAAGGTTTTTGTCTTTTTGCCATAATCGCGTGTAAGTAGGCTTGCTCTTTCGCTGTCCCTAGTTTATGGTGAGATTTATTATACCCAAATGACAGAAACAGGTTTATGGCGTAACGACTTTAAAATGAAAGTTTCCTTTATGTTCAACTGCGCTATGATGAACGACAAATTTTATGTCGAAACGAGAAGTGTTAAATCTCTTCTTTATGGTGAGATATGGTGAACGTTTTTCGACTATATTATTTATGATGAGTTACAGATTTTTTATAGTGAACGGTAACTCGTGATTTCTGCCATTTTATGGTCAAATGCATTATGACGAACCGCATTAGGTCGACACATATACACTCTGCAGTCTGGAGCCATTCGTGTGAGGGGCGAACATTTGTGTATGTGATAGTCACAGAAAAGTCCTGAGAGCACTTGAGCACTAACTCCCCAAGGACCTCAGAGGCCCCCGATCCAACGAAATCAATTTAAGGCAAAGTACCTTTTTGTCTCAACACCTCGACATCCTAATTTTGGGCAATCATCCTGCAATCCGTTTCTTTTTAAGCAAAAACACATTCCAACAATATCGCTCGCCAAAAGTTGAACATCATCCGGAGGCCTCGGATAAGGATACTAAAAAAGTAACCAATAAATGAAAAACTAGACTTTCTACTCCCTACTAAAGGATGTTGGCACGGTATGAAATTTGTATAGTCTGGAACCCATTTGGAAATGTATTTTTCGTTTTTTGTCTCTTTGATCGTCTCTTGTCTTTGCCTCGGGATTTGTCTTCTTCGATTTGCAAGAGCGTCCGCAACTTTTTTCAACTTGGACACGAGCTCTGTCCGGGGACAAGATTCCATCCCAATTTTACTAAAAAGCTACTTCAACACAAAATTAACTTGTAATTTAGATACATATGATCAAAAAAACAATTTTCCAAGGCTTTCTTAAACATATTTTGGAGAAAAAAAAGGAGGAAGTTTATATATCCACTAAGCACTGTTTTTTTTTATTGTCTACAATAATTATCATTTTAGTAGGGAGAAATTTCATACTTCCACCCGTTACAAGAGGGATCTCCCTTGGGCGAAAACCCCATTATTTCTACCTTGATACTTGCAAAAATTTTCGGGAAAAAAAACGTAAAAAATTTTGGGGAAAAATTTAAAAAAAAGCTAACTTAAAAAATTCTTCGAAAAAATCGGAAATTTTCCGGAAAAAAAAACTGGAAATTTTTCGAAAAAAAAAAACAAAAAACAATCTCCCTCCGTTATACTTCCCCTCCTTAATACTTCCCCCTCTTATATTGTTACTACTCTTTAAGGAAGTTCCCGTCGGGGCCAGCTCCAGACTTAATTTTAGGTGCCATCTCCAAGGTACTTTCTTTTATTTTTAGTAGATACTTTTAAAAAAATTTGAAAAATAAAATAAAATTAGAAAAATTTTTTCGAAAAAAAAAGAAAACTGCAAATTTAAAAAAAAAATCGAAAAAACTTGGAAAAATTTTAGACGAAAAAAATTGAAAAAATAATTTGGAAAATTTTTCGGTGGAAAAAAAAACTTGAAAAATTTCGGGGAAAAAAATTGGAAAAATAACTGAAATTTTTTTGAAAAAAGAAAAATTTGTCTAAATGCTTGAAATTATTCTTCCCCTCCTTGAACTTTCCACTCCTTAAACTCCCCCTCCTATATTGATCCTTCTCTCTAGGGAAGTTTTTGTTTTCAAACTAGTACTTTTTCTTTTATTAGCCGTTGCGATGTTTAGATTGACTGGGCTATAATCTCAAAATTAAAGAAATAAAGGCAAGTAAATAGGTTTTGTTAGGAAACACAAATACCAACACTGTTAGCCTCTTTGACACGTTTGACCTCCTCGCAAGTAGACTGTTAAATAAATCAAAACTTCAAATAAAATTTCTTTTATTATTGACAATAAAAAAGTAAATAAATCATTTTTTAAATGGATCATAACAAACAAAAAATATATTCTCGAACAATTAAGTTTGTAATGGTTTGCTACTATAATATCGTAAAGCCAATTTCGCGGAGGCGAGTTTGGCTTGAGATTTGTTCTTTCCGACACCATGAAAGATTTTCGCTTCACGGTTGTGGACAACATGCAACGGAATAATGACTTCAGGTTGTCCTTCTTTGACTAGAACTGACTTCCCGAACCTCGGCGGCGGGTTCGGAAATTTCTCGTAGAGGACCCTGATGTGATTTTTAGGCACATTTTTACTGAACGACTCTAAAAAAGAAAGAATTATTGTGAAAAAGATATGAATAGTACAAACCGATTTCATTTTTCATCAAATGATGAATGACTTTCCAAGTCGTTTTAAGGCACTTGCCGCTATCCAGGTAGACAGCGCCGATCAAAGACTCAAAGATATCGCCCAAAACTTTAGGAATGTCGACGATTTCAGAGATTTGACGTTATCTTCTTCGACCAAAAATAAAACCTAAAACATGGAGTTAAGACAAAAAAAACCTTTCAGCTAAGGACTTACTTCAGCACCGATTTCATGATTACGGTTTTCCTGATGAGCCACAAATCGATTGATCATTTCAGACAATCTGCAAGCGTGGAAATTCATGTGAAGATGGAGCCCGTAGCGGACGACCAAGCATGCGAACGTCACGTTGTTTACAAGCGCCGACCTCAAATCGGTCAATTCGCCAGGAGAAAGATTCCCACAATGTTCATAAATGTGAACAGTAATGAGAAAATCTATTTAAAAACAAAATTAGTTCCGATTTATATCGCCCAGCTCTGCTTTTATCGTACCAATGATGGCGTCTCCTAAAAATTCAAGGCGCTGGTAACACTCGGAGACTCCAGAGATGAACGAGGAATGAGTCAAAGCTTGAAGAAGATAACCACGATTTTTAAACTTATAATCAAGCGTTTCTTCAATTTTATTGGGCTCGTTGAGAAAATTTAGATTGCGATCTTCGCTGTCTTCAGGCGGAGAAAACAGTTTTTCGACAGCGGAGACTTCTGGGACAATGATTCCCAACCAGTTACACAGTTTTAAAGCCCCGATGATACCGCACGACTGAAAAATTAAAATTAAACAAGAGAACAATTATAATTACATTACTTTTAAATAAAGTCCAATCAAAGCTTCTATGCAATCAGCGATGACTTTGTCGCCAATTGATTGCATACCAATCAAAGAAAGATTGGATGATGCTGGCACATCTGCGTCTTCAGATCGCGTTTCTAGAAGATTGCTGATGTATTCTAATGTCTCGTTGCTGTAAACTCCTAACCTCTTCTCCCTGACAAAAATCAAAAGCAAGGATTAAAAATTTGAGGCTGATAGGCATTTTGTCAAAATGATTTTGATTTAAGTAATAATAATTTTAAAAATACGATTTTAACGATAAGGTCCTCAAGTATGCAGATGCTCAAGAATGCAATAGGATAATCAATATCAGAAGTGGGATAAACTATATTTATGAATTATCAAATAAGCAGAGGGTTTTATAAACAAAATGGACCATAATACTTACTCTTGAGTCAAAACGATATCATGAAAGACAGCAGGTGAAATGTTCTTTTCTCTAAGAAGTCGCTTCAAAATTTTTTCAGCAGAGAAGCAAGGGATGTCCCAGTCGTTAGGAGAAAAGTCGTAAATCTGAGGGAAGAAAAAGAAATTTAAATTTCCAGAAAATGTTGGAATTACCTTCATGTAAGAGCCTAGATTGATATTGTGTCCGGAATAAAAGAGGTTCCGATTTCCGACAATTTTCCCTTTTACTTGCGTCAGTTTACCTTCATCTAGTTTGTAGTAAGTGAAGAGCGCCAAAGATGTAATAAATTTCAAAAACGAATCCCCCAACGTTTCAAGCCGCTCATAATTTACGATATCGCCTGCCGTTTTCGCTGTCAGCGACTAAATCACAATTTATCGTTTCCGCTAAACAAAAAAAAAAAAAAAATACTTGCAAAACGTCGCAGAGTTCAGGACCTCTCTCTCCATTGAAATCCATACTTAAAATGCTTTCGATCGCTTTTTGTTTTAAGTTTTCCACTGTTCTTTTGCTAACTGCGTTGTGTAAAGAATTCTAGAAAGGTGTGGGGAGAAAATTAATTCTTCTTAGACTTAAAGATTACTCACAAGTAAAGAAAAAATATGTAACACTTTGATTATAGAAATTAACAATAAAAAAAAAAGAGCATCTGAATAATTTAACAAGTTAAGAATAAAGAGAAATAAAAAGTGCATACCGAGCCTTCACAAGCTTGGGAGAAGCGATTTTCTTCTTTATCTAAAACAACGATTGAATTACAATTTTACACTTTGCTCATAATCTGTAAGAGGAAATAAAATTTAAGTCTATTCAGAATTTGAATTTTAGTAAAATTAACATAATGGATCTGGAGACTATAACGTGCTTATTTAAGGAAAGAAAAAAAAAAAGTATGGTTTTTACTCACATGGCTGAAGCTAAAATGAGCAGGTGGAATAGAAATCTAAAAAAAAAAAAATGTTAGTTATTTTTGATGTTGAATAAAAATTTAGTTTACGGAATGATTTTGGAGTGGTGTGCTGACAAATTTTTGGAATCTGATGAGCGAGATAAGGTCGAGTTCGGAGAGATGTCTTTCGACGTCACAGGGCTCCTCTTCTGGCTCCCAAGGATAATTGTCTTTCAGGAGCGACTTCATAGACGAAACAAGCTGATTGCTCACTTCGATCGTGCTCTGCTGTGAGCTTTCTTCTTGTTTTACCGCGTATTGGTCTATAGTCAACGGTAGCCAATTTTTACCTTTCTTCGGTCCAAGTCCGACTTCGACGGCGATCTTCTGCCTCAACTCTTCGGCCAGGAGAAGGTGGTGAAGTCTATGGATCACCGACGGAAGAAGCGTCGCTTTGACAACATAAATCGAAGGGAAATCAACCAGAGTACAAAACTCAGGAATAAGAAATTCTTCAAAATCACACTCTTCTTTCTGCCTCCGCTTCGACCTATGTTTACTTCTATAAAGATGATTATGAATAAAATGAATTTAATTTTTATTACCGTGGCAACAAGCAGTTCATTTTTGAGGAAATCGCACGGACTTCAAGCAAAGGTTGGTTCTCATTTTCAACGGTTAAGCAGTACCTTTGCTTAAAATAATGATTGTACGATTGAAAATTTTCACTAGGGAATGGAGAATTGGGCGTCTGATTTTCACACACTCTTGTTACAACATATCTCTATAATTTAAAAAAAAAAAAAAAAAAGGTAAATTAAAATGATACTAAGGGCGGCTTCAATATGTGGCGCATTCTAGACATCAGTCTTTGATCACTGACCACAGCTATTGTCATCTCTGAAACTAACACTTACCGTAGTATACCCTTCCGGGCGATACCATGGAACGACAATCTTTAGATTGTAGTCGCTTGTTTTAAATGTCATATTTCGTCGGTTTTCTGGTAAGACCGGCGTCACCGGCGGAATCGATTTATGCCCATTAATCACCTCCCAATCAATAAAAACATCATCTCCTAAATCAAAAATGAATCGAAAGGAAAAAGATGTGCAAAAAACTAACTGGTTGGGACGACGAAAAAAGAATTCTCATCATTCTCAAAGTCTTTGACCATAAAAAGCTGAACTAATGGAATCACGCTGGTAAAAAGAAGACTGTGGAAGTCGAAAAGCTGATCTATCTGCTCCTGAGTGAGAAACAATCTGGCTGCATTTACTTTCACATTCACATTCACTTTTCCAACATTTAAATATAATTGATACGAACAGACCTAAAAGATATATTAAAACTTTTTCAAATTCATTTTATGAGGTAATACCTGTGGTAATTCTTTTGTGCTGAGAATGGAAAACTGATTCGGAGAGTTGAGCAAATGATAAAATGCTTTGTCTCGAGTATGTTCAGGGCATGAATAATCAGGGAGCACTTCCAAAACATGGAGAAAAAGCGGGACGTCAGGTTCAGGGCGACACTCGCTCAACCATGATGGAAACTAGGAAAAAAAAAGTTAAAATAATTTCAAAACAGTGACATACTATTTTTTTGTAGTTTCGTTTGAGTTTGCGTGTCCCTGCACTTTTTTCGTTTTCGCCTTCGTTGTGATTCCACCATGGAAAGAGCGTTTCGTCTTCTAAGAGTGCGGCTTCCGAACCGACCGGAAGAAGAGATTCATCAAGTTCACCGCGTTGGTGAAGAAGAATGCAGACCTTAAGCGCTGCGGACCTTTTGGCATTCACATTCGAGGAAAAAGGGTCGCTCTACATTTTTATTTTATTTTTTCTTAACAAGTTTAGAAAATTCGTACCTTGACTATCTCTGAAATACAGCTGTTTATAGGAAGTCTAACAGACACAATACGTTTTATTTCAGCAGGGGTAACGTAGAAGGGCTTACTCCACCATGAAGCAGTCAAAGATGAAAATTTATCTTGTGGAAGAAGGCTGCAATATCTACGAAAATATAAATACATATTAATAGACTATGTAATCATAATCGAAAAGAGAACAGATTATGGTCGTATGATTGTAATTCATTGTAGTTACAATTATGACCGAAGGACATGGAGGAGGGTCATACTGCTGCTTAGGAGTGACAATAATCAAAAAATAAAAACCACAGACCTGTTCACAAGTGATATGGCTGACAAAGCCGTTATTTTAGGACCAGATGGGCCAAACGGTAGATATGGCTCAATGTACTCATCTTCCTCATCATTTCCGTCCATTTCATCGTAAAAACCGAGTCTCTAAAGCATAAATGATACCCAGTGATAAAACATATAAATCAAACATACCTCAAACATGGATAGTTCGATTTTCTGATACGTAGGATAAATCCTTTGGAATTTTATGTCTGAACTATCAATGAAAATAAGATACTGACTCTCTTTATGTCTCGCTCTTCCTTTAGATTGAACGTACGATCTGTATGTTTAGGAAAATCGAATTTCACGACGTAATTACAAAGTGGGATGTCGATACCTTCTTCTATTACTTCCGATGAGAAGAGAATGTTGGTTTTATTTGTTCGAAACCTTAAAAAAATCTTAAAACTTAATAAACAATAGAACTTCTCTACTTTTCAAGAGTTTCTATGTTTTTTTTCCGTTCAAACAGCATTTCCCGAGTGTCGTTCAACGGATTGGTATTAAAGCCGACTATAAAATCAGGCTTGATATTTTTAAAGTCTTCATTCAGTTTCTGCAAGTCCTAAAATTTGAGTTTTTATTTAAAAAATACTAAGATAAATTAGGGGGCACACAACTCATCCGAAAGTATTCTCATCCGAATGTCAACTCATCCGAAAAATAATAAAAATAGAAAAAATATAAACAGACAACTCATCGAATGTATTCTCATCCGAAAGGGCTACGCCCCTTTTTCGGATGTGTTGACAGTCGGACGAGAATACTTTCGGATGAGTTGTCTGTTTATATATTTTTTAAATATTATACTTTAATAAAATAGAAAACAGTGAATACAACTCATCCGAAAGTATTCTCATCCGAATGTCAACTCATCCGAAAATTAACGTACAAAAATTGCTGCGTCGTAGAAATGAGGCAGCGTTCGACTCCCGCAAGTCACGGTCGGTTTGTTTGTTTATTTTTGCGAGGATCAGCTCGTTTTGTGACACAAGGGGGTTAATTTTTTTCCTCTCGCGAGGATGTGCTCGTTTTATGGCAAAAGGGGGTTAATTTTTTTCCTTTCGCGAGGATGTGCTCGTTTTATGACAAAAGAGGGTTAATTTTTTTTTTCTCGCGAGGATCAGCTCGTTTATGACACAAGGGGGTTGATTTTTTTCCTCTCGCGAGGATTTGCTCACCCTGTAGGGCGAGGATCAGCTCGTTTTGTGACACAAGGGGGTTAATTTTTTTCCTCTCGCGAGGATGTGCTCGTTTTATGGCAAAAGGGGGTTAATTTTTTCCTTTCGCGAGGATGTGCTCGTTTTATGACAAAAGGGGGTTAATTTTTTTTTTCTCGCGAGGATCAGCTCGTTTTATGACACAAGGGGGTTGATTTTTTTCCTCTCGCGAGGATTTGTTCACCCTGTAGGCTGACCTGGGATGGATAATGAGCTCGGTACGCCCAAAAAGGAGTTTAAACTTGCTGGGGTGGAACGCTGCCTCATTTCTACGACGCAGCAATTTTTGTACGTTAGTTTTCGGATGAGTTGACATCGGATGAGAATACTTTCGGATGAGTTGTATTCACTGTTTTCTATTTTATTAAAGTATTATATTTTTTTAAAATATAAACAAACAACTCATCCGAAAGTATTCTCATCCGAATGTCAACTCATCCGAAACGGCCACGCCCCTTTTTCGGATGAGAATACTTTCGGATGAGTTGTCTGTTTATATTTTTTCTATTTCTATTATTTTTCGGATGAGTTGACATTCGGATGAGAATACTTTCGGATGAGTTGTAGGCACTCGATAAATTATTTACTTCGAAAATATAAAATAAAACTTTTGCGGTGACTCTTTGCTCAACAAAAACGATACTGTGGTCCGTATCTTTTAATTGTTTGGCGACTTGGAATAGTTTTCCTAATTTGTCTGTACAATAAGTCAACGGCTGGTCTTTAGGGTCGACTTGACGGAGTTCGCGGGACATCAGTTTTCTGAAAGCAATAAAAAATATTAAAATTTCGAAACCAATTTTTTACAGCATTTTCTCGGTTTTTTTGTTAGCTACAGGATTTTCAGGAGTTTGCCTCGATTTTTGGGCAAAAAAAAAAAAAAAAAAAAAAAAATTTTACAAGGTTTTGGACGTTTTCCCAAGTTTTTTGACAGCAGAAAAACCCATTTTTGAAGGTTTTATACATTAGAAACAAATCTAAGCTTCTATGGCGTTAAAACTGAATAAAGAAAATGAGGTCCACCACACATTTTGACCAATAAAAGGAGTACACTTAGTAAATAGTTGAGGGATTCCTGATCTTACCTAAGAAATGAAGTTCGGTGTTGATAGCATTTAGAGCGAAAATGAGGTTCGCATCTCTTCTGGACAACAACAACCTTTCAATCCGCACAATGAGAACAAGCATGGCTTTACTTGCTGCGAAAAGACCCATCGTCTCTAAGGTTTCCTAAAATCAATTTAAGCAAAACGAAAAGAACTTCAATCTTACAATGACGATTTCAAGCATGGTCCTTAATCGTTTCTTCCACGGGCCTTTTCCCAAAAGTTCTGTTCCCAATTCAGCACTTGAAACCAAAACTGGATCATCTTCAAACTCTAAATAAGCGAGGATCTCTTCCATTTGATCGAATTTCTGTCTAAGTAACGTTTTCCAGAGAATTGGCTGCTTCTGGTCATTTTTGAACAAGACCATTTTTTCAATTGGATTTGTTGAAAATCTGGAAAAAAAAAATTAGAGAACATTTCTACTTTCTAATTTTGTTTTTTTACTTTTGAACCATTTCGGGGTTGTCAGAAGTAACGATTTTCGAGCATAAAATCGTCTCCAATTGCTTTATTTGAGAGTCGACGTTATCGGCTTTACAGTTGGCATTGAGCAAAGTGGCCGTAAGCCCCAAAATATGTGCCGGTTTCTGAGAAATGTCATTTTCATATCTAGCACTGTACTCCCTCATAATCTTTAAAATAAAATATATTAGGTAGATTTTTTTAATTGTGAAGAAAAACCCTACTTGCGACATGGGATGATCTCCGGTGGCATGATGGCATTCGTCGAAAATCAAAAGAGCGACGCTATCAAAATTGATATACTTATGGAGGAGGAGATTCAAAAAATTTGAACAGTCATGACAAAGATCTTAAAAGAAATAATAAGAAATTTTCAAAAATCCTGAAAATAATAATAAAGCAAGAGGGGAGTCTCCATTGGCTTTGAATTCTTATAAAATAGAGATCTAAAAAATTCCTAGATATCATGGGGGGAGGGGAAATTGCTAAAAAGTTTGGGAATCCCTGTAGTACCTGGTGTTTGTCGAGCTCCGCTTTCCAGATCCCTTTGTCCCAATGGTCGACACCCATGTCTCCACTGTAGCAGCCGATTGAATATGGCAAATGTGCCTTCATGGCAGTGGCTTGCTGGCTGACTAAAGCGACCGTGTTTACCAAAAAAAATATCCTTTTTCCTCCCTCTGAGAATTTTCTAAAACGAGTAATTAAAATAAATGAAATAAAATAAAAAGATTACTTTTCGACTTCTTTTCCAAAGCATTTGATAAGCATGGATGCTATAAAGTTTTTCCCGAGCCGGTAGGCATGAAGACGATCGTATTCTCTTGAAGGCATTTGTCCAAAATTTCAACTTGGTACTCCCGAGGTTTAAAGTCTTTTTCGTGTTCCTGTTTTTTGTTCTCCATTTTCTTACCATTTTTCTGAAAATCAAAAAACAATATTGATAGGCCATAGCGGGATAAGGGGCATTTTGGCTGAAAAAATTCCAGAAGATACCTTTCTATGTGAAAAAGAACTGACATTTTCAGATCAAAAACCCAACGGTTTTCAAGAAAAGCAGGTTTATCTTTTTTTTTTTTTTAAGGGAAAACCGCAATATCTCGAGAACCAATGATCCCAAAGGGCTCATTTTTTAATTTTATATTTTGCAAATTATTTAACATCTACAGAAAGGATCTTTGAAATTTTTCAAAATCCCCCCCCCCCCAAACTTAGTGAAAAATTAATTTTTATAACTTTTGAGAGGGCAGAAAAAATGGTTCCCTTTAAGGAGACGACACCAAATTAATACACCTTTAAGTGGGTTCTAAAATGTACCTCTCATAATTTTTTCAGATTTTTCGAGGTGGTAGAACAATATTTTATAAATTTTTGTCTTAATTTTTAATAAAAAATCTAACTCAAAATAAAGACTGGTTTGAAGATCTTCCAACGAAAACTTCCTTAAAGAGAAGTAACAACATAGAGGGGAAAGTATAAAGGAGGGGACGTACAACAGAGGGGGAAGTATATAGGAGGGGAAGAATAAGTCAGGGGAAGTATATAGGAGGGGAAGTATAACGGAGTGGGAATTTTTTGTTTTTTTCGAAAAATATTCAAAGTTCGTTCTATTTTTTGAAAAATTGTCTGTTTTTTTCTTGAAAAAATTCCGAGTTTTTTTCGAAAAATTTTCCGGGTTTTCTTTTTTAAATTTATGCTTTTTTTTTCTGAAAAATTTCTAATAATAACAAATTTTCTAAGTGTCAAAATAGAAATAATGGGCTCTTTGGAGTGGCAATTTTTTTTAACCGAAAATTCGTAAAAAATATAAGGAGTAATTGGTGAAAATTTGGTAAAAATCGGACCAACGGTTCGGCCGCAGCGAATTTTTTAAAATTTCAATCTGACATATCACCGCCATTTTTTCGAAATTATTATTATTATTATTAAAAAAACCATACCATCATATTATCTTGATTCTGTCCCATTCTCCTTTCAAGTTTCTAAGAAAATAAAAAATAAATAAATAAAATGACATCGTAAAAAAAAGTTACAAGTAATTGTTAAAGAAGCACATGAAGCATAATATGAAATAATTATTTAAACAATTATCTTATAATAACCGGCGAAATTAAATTTTCATATGATTTTTGGTTATCTTAGAATCAAGATCCAAGTAATGAATGCAACTGGTGCAACATTGCAAAAGAAGGATGAAATTCCAAAATTCAGGATAAAAATTTTAAATAAATTTTAAAAAAGGGGTGGGGACTACATTCAAAAAGAAAAACACTACTAAAATGGTTCATAAAAAGAGCAAAACTTAGTTAAACAATCTCAAAGCTCTGAAAAAACTGAAAAACACGAAAGCAAAATAATGTAAACAAAAAAAACGAACGAAATACCAACCTCGATAGTTCCCTTAAGTTGGGAAAATCGTTAATCATCTAACTAATAAAAAATAATATAAAAGGATTAACAATTTATAAAAAAGAGCGTATCTCTGTATAACAAAACTACTGGGGCTGAACATAAACAGCTGAGATAGCCGGCTCTGAGTGCACTGTGGAGTGTGGAATGGGCGAGATATATCAATATCAGTGAGCGATATATCGATATATTTATGCCGATATATCGGTCTTCGATATATATCGGATATATTTTAACATATGCATATTATATGGCATATTTCGTCAATTTGTTGCGTATTTAAGTCCAATAATAATGAAGGTCGGGGTTTTTTCTTGGCTGGGCGGAACGCTGCCGCGTTGCTAAATAATACTTTCCTCCTATTATCGATATATCATTCCGATATACGGTTGAGCGATATATCGATATATTTTGTATATTGCCCGTCCCAAGGAATGATCGCCATTCGCCAGATATGAAGGAGCAAGGCCAAGGCATGAACTTTGAATGCAACCGATTGGGACCCTATCTTTGAAAATTATGTTAACTTCTTTGCTTTGAAAGCCTCGTACGTTTTTTTTGCTTCATGATTGAAATGTAGTCCCATCTAAACTTCGAAACGGCAAATAAAAGAGAAAAATTGGTATGTTGTTTTGATGTAAATGTGTTGGGGGAGGTCCCATAAGTATCCCACATAAAAAAACCCAACCTACCACCGTTTTTCAAGGAGGGGGGGGGGGGGGGTAAACGCGAATTTTCCCGGTTTTTCGCTTCTCCAAACGGTAGGTAGGTGTCGTCGTAGCCAAAAAATTAAGTTAAAAAGAAAGCTGACTAATTACCCAATTTTTCATTATTGAATAAAATTTTTTGTACGACCAAGGCTCAGCTACCGGCGGAGACAGTGTAAAAGAAACGAAATTTTTTTTTACCGTTGGGCCAATAGAGCGCGACTTTTCGCGGGGTTTTCGTCTGTATCTTCAAACGGTACCTGTAGCTGAAAAACACAGTTCTAGACGAAAAAATGTACTAAATAAAAAGAAAGCTGGTTAA
>JACGAQ010002717.1:0-37642 GCA_014119065.1 Orius insidiosus
TTGGTTTATTGCTTTAAAACAGAAATAAAGTCATTAATCTACTGGAGTTTTTATGTATCTCGAGTTTCACAGCGTAGATAATATAAAATAAAAACCTTCAATTTATCCCAGCTTCCCAAGGGTTAAATATGATAAGAACTTACATCCCAGACCCAGTTTTTAATTACTGCAATAAAATCTGAGAAATTAAGATAACATCCCTTACAAAATATGGCAATAATTTAATTAAGTTTACAGTCAGGCGGTTAGCTCTAATGATTTTCGCGGTGTTTTGTCCATTTTATTGGGTTTTATACGGTTTCCTTAGTGTTACAGCCGAGAAATACTTGTTTTACATGATTTCCCAGTTTTTCCGTCATTGACAGAGGTTTATCTGACATCTGTCAGTAGGCTAGTAATTTATCAAAGTTGATATCTGAGTTTCGATTATTTTCGAAAAATTCCTTAGTTTGAATTGTTGCTTTTATAGATTAAGCCCTCTCTTAAATCCATGTGGGAGACAAGGTTGAAGAGCACTTGAGCGAATTTATGTTCCTGACCAAAAGCGGAGAACAAGGATCCCTTCAAAAGATACATCGCTGCATTTACACGTTCCAAGTGGATTTCGAGAAGCTACTAACCCTACATCCTCATTCCTAAGAACAAGCTTTTAAAACGAATAAGACCTTTCCGGTGAATATGTTTTTTAAAAAAGTGAAATTAAATCATTATAAAAAGGAAGATGGTTTGTCTCCTATCTTGTTAATAAGGAAGAATTTTAAGGTATATCAATCAAGATGATTGATAAGGGAGGTCCGTCCAGACAGGCTAGATTGGAAAGGCGTGGTCTATTCCGTTGGAAAAACCACGTAGACTTCTTTAAACGTTTTTATTTCAACCATAAAAAAAATAATTTTTTATAAAAATAAAGAAAAAAAATTCAAAATAGAAGATGGATAGGGTGTAATATCAGAACCGCTTTCTATCCTAGACGTTTGCGTAATGCTTTCGTCAATATTGTTATCGTCTCCTATTCCACTCTCATAATACGAGAGCTTTCCCACTCTATCTATAAGATGAATTATCCTTTAAAGAAAGCCTGTCAACCCCCTTTTCACCCCACTCAACTCTATCCCTCATTGACCCCGGTTTTTATATTCTAAAATTACATTTTTGTGGGATAAAATAAAATAAATTTTTTTTTTTTACGTTAAATTAATTAAGAGATTTATTCAATAGTAACTTTTGTCAGGGGAATAATGAAAGATAGTTATTGAGCCGGAGGGGTTAGGCCTGAGGTCATCGACCGGCGTAGGCACCCCCTTTTTTTACTACTAACACACATCTATTTTCTCATTTTGTTCGAACGCATAATCCTATAGACGAACTTTATTTTATTTTTTCTATAAGAAGTTATAATTTGTAATACCAGATTTGAGAAAAAGACAAGTAGCTAAAAAAGTTAAGGATAAATAATGACAGAAATGATTTAGAAGGAAAAAGTAGAATTAAGTGTAAGACAATGAGAGTCGTTAATCACTTGACTTAGAGGTGGCTCGAGGGCTTCCAAGGTTGTAATTGAACGTCAAACAAGAAAAGACCGAGGAAAAAAAAAGATTTTTCTTCCAAGCTTTTTTCTTCTTGTAATGTACTTTATTCCTGCCCCTTCGAAGATAAAAATATATCTACCTACTTTCGGAAAATACTCTTACGGAAATATGTTCGATTTTTTACGACTACATAAAGGGGAAGGGGAAATGGCTGAGAGGTTGAGACAAAAAATCGTAGATATTCCTTTTAATGTCTGATTTTTTAAATTGTTTTATCAATGCCTCATAAATTGGATTTAGAAAGGTTTTTTTTAAATGTATGCGTACTTACAAAAAAGTTAAGTTTACCAATAGCAATAAAACATGAAGTTTGATAAAAATGTCGATATCGCTTTATATGACACACGAATATGCAAGGTGACCGCAAAATGTTAGATCGTTCGATGATAAACAACTTTTGTGCCCATAATTTCTTCATTTCCGTACAATTGACTTCACCGGAGTTACTAGTAAACAATTTTTTTCCGACAAATGTAAGAGAGAAAACATTTTTGAGATTTTTATAATCTTTCAGCCGAAAAAAATTGATGGAACCCAGATTAAAATTTTTTTTGTGGGAAGAGGGATTCCCCGATATTAAAATAAATTTTAAAATTGCCTCTTGATTATGATTGCTTGGAACTTCGGTCACCTAATTATCGGTTAAAGGGGTTTCTAAACGTCTACTCGCGGTAATACAGAACGCTTTTAAACAACATGAGGTCGCGGGTGCTAAATTACGAATCGATATGTAGCTCTAAAAGCATTAAGGATAGGTTATTGACCAAGTTTGCCGCCCTTTCCACCAAAAACTTTGATGAAACTATTATTTCCATCGACGTCCGATCAAACAGGGAGGAAAAATCGAAAAAACGGGGAGGACTACGCAAATATTTACATCGGAAACCAAAAATTTTTAGTCAATTGAGTAACAAAAGATTGTTTATTTTCCTTTCTATTAAACCGATTTGTTTTTGACACTTCTTTTGTTTAAATAAAATATAAAGTTTAAGGTCAATAATGAAAAACGATAATTTTCAACGACGCATATTTTAAAGCTGTCATCGCCAAACGAAAAATTTGGTCCTTTTTTTCAGCTTCATCATCAAGGCAGAAATTGCTTCCGAAAAAAAAAGTTTAAAAAAATAACTTTTGGCAGTTTATCTAAATGTATTCGAGTCTCTTCTTTTTATCCTTTTGTTATTTTTATCAACCACGCTTCATTTAAAACGATGGCGTCGCTTCCATTCACTTTCAATTTTTTCTCTCCCATCATCTTTTTTTATTTTTTAAATTGAAAAATAAGTTTAAAGATAATTAAACGTTATTTCCACTTGAGGGTAAAATAAATGGGTTAAATTGTTCCAGACCAATATTGTTCCAAAGCAAAATTGCCTAATTAATATTAGGTTGGAACCTATCCAAAGAGCGAGGAGATTATACCCAGGCGATAATTTAATATAAAACACCATTACGTGTATGCACAAGCCGTTTAAACCCACTATTTAATTTTCTGTAGTGAAAATACGCATAAATATCCTTTATTTTTTTCACCCTGAAAGGGAGAAACGATAAAAAACAAAAACCAGAACGACCTAGAACCATTGCGGAAGTGTAGATCTCTAACGCCCGTTGTACTATTTTTAAACTACGATTAAAGCAAACAGAATTGATTACTATGATGTTAATTTTTTATTATGAGTTAAAAAGACCGTAAAACTTTTAAATGTTTTAAAAGGTTAAATATCTTGAGAGAGAAAAAAAATTAAAATATAGACGTGGGTTTTTCTTTGTTTTGGAATGCTCTCTCAAAAGGAAATTACTTTTTAACCATAAATGTAGAGAATTATTCACCTGAAAAAAAAAAGAAGAATGGCGGTGTTGAAGTGGCAAGATTTTTCACTAGACTGGACTTTGTCTCCGGTCGAACAACGGACCCTCCTTCAACTTTTCTTTTCGCCACCACGTCCATTGTTATGATGGGAGGGAGCGATCTTTATTAGCGCAGATTCTATCACGAACTACGATCTTAGGGTTTTTTTTCTTCTAAAAATTATTTTTTTACTTTGTTTGTTTTGTAACTCGAATATAGGGAGTTGACCACAATTTTCGTTATTGAAACTGTCAGGAAAAGAAAATATCTAAGGTTTCAATTCAAAAATGGGAGAACACCGTTCAACATAACGCATTTCACCTAAAGCAGTTGAACATAAAAAATCTGCATTTCGACATAAAAATCTGTAGTTCACCATAATGCGTTTCGGCATAATGCAATTGAACTTAAAGCTTTTAAAAGCTCAAAAATTTTGAGCATAATGCATTTCAACATCGCCTTAAACGACTTTTTCAATAAATGCAAGTCGACATAAAAATAGGTAGATTTCGAGGAAAAGAAATGTACTAAAAGTCCAAGTCACCATAACGCTTCTCATGGTGAACTGTCAAGTTTTAAGGTCTTTGTCGTTTGCCATAATCGCATTTTAAACGGCGAAAGTAGGCTTGCTCTTTCACTGTCCCTAGTTTATGGTGAGATGTATTACGCACAAACGACAGAAACAGTTTTATGGCGAAACGACAAGTTCTTTAAAATGAAAGTTTCCTTTATGTTCAACAGCGTTATGTTGAAACGACAAATTTTATGTCGAACTACAAGCGTTAATCTCTTCTTTACGTGAGACGTATTATGTTCAAATGCATTATGGTGAACGTTTTCGACCATTTTCTTATGTTGAGTTGCAGTTTTTTATGGTGAACGTAACTCGCGATTTCTGCTATTTTATGGTCATGCATTATGGCAACCGCATGTTTCGACACGTATACACTTTTCAAAATTAATCTTAATTTTTTCTGAAAGACCCTAGAGCATATAAAAGTGCGATTTTTCAGCGAAGAAATGCCGTATTTATCTATTTCCGAGCTCGCAGTTAAAAATCCGCTAAAACCGGCCAAGGAGTTCTGGCACATAGGTCCTAAACTGCAAATGGCGCGGATGCTAAGAAAGATGAGATTCGTATTATTCTTTTTTTCCTTTCCCCATTAAAAAATAAATCTGAAAGGGGGTAAAGAGAAATAAGCCTTTAAAGGCGATTTTTGACGAGTTTTCCCTTTTTGTTTACTTAATCCGCGTGTTTTCCCGTTTTTCTCCGGCCTCGGTCGCGATGATGAATGGTTGATGTTGAAGGCGCGGGTACTTGACCTCAACATCGACCAACAATAACACCTGCCTCTCATCAACCGCAAACACGGAACCTCTCCAACCGTCGAACAGCTTCGCCGATAATGGCGCCTTTCCAATTTATTGTTCAATCACGGATTTAAAAAAAAATTCCAGAAACATTTTAAAACTGTTAAAAGTTTAAAATCGTTATTTTAGACAAGTTGACCTTTAACGAACTCCTAACCTAGATTTACTACTCTAAACTCCTAGCGTATTTATAAGGTCGCCACGTGATTTTAGTAGTAAAACATGCAGTTTAACCTTTATAAATTAGTCCATTAGGCCAATTTTAAACTCAGGTTCTATATTTATAAAAATCAATCTCCTGAAAACTTTTTTTTTAATGCAGTTTATGTAAAGTTCGAGGAGGAGAAAAGTTTGTTGAGGGAAGGGTCGAGAGTGCTGATATAAGGGACTAAACTGCTTTTTTTTTGGACTCCTTCTTTACGTAGACAAGACACGTTTCTCTTTTGTTTGTAAAATGTGTATCTTAGGCGAGTGAGGGCTTACCGGTGCCGAGGCTAAAGCTCTTCAAGAAAGATTGTTTGTTTTCCCTTGATTTATCGCTCGGCTTGAGGGGGGTCTTTCCCGACTTAAAAAGAATGTCTTGTTCACAAAATGCATTCCTTTATTCCTAAAGTTTTTTTACTGAGTTTAACATGTCTAAAACCGTCGTTTACAGGGCTTCCAAAACAAATATTTGGAATCTGGCGTTAATTCTAGAAAACGTTTGATTTAGTTGTCATAAACGTTAATCCTCTTAAAAAATTCCCTTTGATGAAAAAAAAAGTTTTATATTTTTTTCTCATTTAAAGCTATTTTAAATAAATTAAAAGTCTTCTTTTAATAAAGCTTTGGACTAATTCTCCATGTAGTGGTTTTCAAGATTATGAGCCTTTAGTAAATCTGAAGTCCTGTCTAAGACGCTCCGGCATTAGTGTGCCCTCTAATCCCGAGGATGAGATTAAACCCCCTCGTCCTTGATACATCCGGGGATTCACCTCCTAACTCAACTTGACGAGCTAGAAAATGCAACAATTTGAGCAGCGCCCTCCGGGATTTAAACTACTCAAACGGAACAAATAACTTTTTACAACCTTTTTTTTTGTCCTAAATCATTTAAAAGGCGGATCGATTGCTTAACTTATCAGAATCGAGGCCGTATATCTGGAAAGTTGCTGCAAAATTGAAAGACAAAGTGTCGATATTCATGAAACTCCCGGATACCTATCGATTTTCTGATTAATTTAATAAGTCAAGAAATCCAGGAGGTATAATGATTTAAGAACGTTATATAAAACGAACGATAAAAGTAACATGAAAAGTTATAAAATAAATCTGTCAAGTGCGAGTAAAAACTTTTTTTTGGCGATCAAACTTTTTTAAGCATTCGTAGTCATGGAATAAACAATGGCCCATTATTGTGGCTATAATTTTTCAACTCGACATCGAACACGAGGGAAAATTTAAAAATTTTTTTTGAGGAAATATTTCTGATTGGGGAAATGATACTTTTTTTTATCCTCTTAAGGTCTTTGAGATGAAAACTTTTCGACCCTCTTTTCTCTTCCACGTCGCGACGTCTTGTCGCCAGGCTTCAGAAAACAATCTTTCATTTGATTAATGACGAAAACTCTTCTCATTTTCTCACACACGAAACTCCTAACAATTTCCGTAACTTTCTATCATTTTTTTAAAAACCCTGAAATATTTTAACCCCTAAAAAAATTCAAAGCCTCGTTAATCCACCAGATTGTGGTTAATTATTTCGCCCCCGCGGTCAGATCTTTCCAATTAAAACGAGTACTAATTCGTTATTAAGATCTAATAAAACCTCAAAAAAACTAATTATAATTTAATTTAAAGGAAACCTTTTAAATTGTCAATAAAAAACGTTCCCAGCTTCAAGCTATTTTTATATCCTATTCAATTTAGAAATAAAAATAAATGCGGTGACAACTGAAGTTTTATGAAAACAAAAATAACCTTTAAAAATCGATTACAGAGGTCGCCTGCAATTCGTCCCTCCCACAAAACAATGCAGCTCGATTTGAATCCACTAAAACTAGAATAGTAATTATGAAAAGAAAAAATCTTAAAAGATTTATTATAAAATGATATATTCACAACCTTTTTAGCCATCTAAGCTTCATCGATTATTGTTGTAATGGGAGATTTTGAAAAAAAGAAAAAATCTACATAAAAGATTAATTTCTATCCTTGGGAAAATATTTTTTTTTTAGTTACGATTAAACAGGATATTGGGTATGTGGGTTAAAAGCGTTTATAAATCTAAAATTTTATAAACATGAAACGTTTTTAGGCTTCTTTTAAACTTTTTTGTTCTCTATAAATAAAACGGTTGTTTAATAAAATGCGACTTGATTTATAGCACTGATATTAAGTTGTTTAATCTTGGATGAGGAGAAAGAGAACTGAGGGAGTTGATATAACGTTTTGATATTAAGGGCTTTTCATCTAGCTCTTCAGTTGTGTCAGAGAGACAACAATGACAGAAAAAAAAATTAAAAGAAGAAAAAATAAGATTTTTGCTTCACGCTGAACATTATCTTTTCTTCTCAGTTTATACGCTAATTAACTTTCCGAGGAGGGTGGGAGAAAGAGTTTCTTTAGACAAAAACTGGAGAGTTTGTTCAAATAAGACTTCTTCACCTCGTCCGCGCGGAAGGAGGGGAAAAGTCCGCCGAGGGCGGGAACCCTACGGGGGATGAAAAGCCGTGTTAAAAGTTTGCTTTAATCATTCGGAAAAGTGAAGGAAGGGGAATTACTTTGTGAGCACTTAAGACTTTCTGGTTAATGGAATAAAATAATAAAATTCAAAAAAGGGACATATTTAAATTTTTTGATGGTGTGACAAAAGATGAAAGAAGTTACTTGATGGTTCCTAAATGACACAGCTGCTTCATTTTTTATGTTATTAGTTAAAAGAAGACGTTTTGTGGAAAAGTTTTAAGCAACCCTTTCACATGAGGTAGCATAACTTCTTTAAAGAAATCTATGCTTCTTTTTTCTTAACTTCCTTCCTTTTGCTATCCTTTTGGTCAATAGACACCCACCTTTCAAAGGTCTTCAAACTAAAGACTAAAAAGAGACTCGTTAAGTCTTTTTTCTACCTTCAATGCTTCATTTAAAAATCCTCGAGCCAATGGAAAGAAAACAGCCACTTTTTACTTACAAAACTAAGAAGAGTGGGGTAACTTTCTGATCAAGAAGAATCAGTGAATTCCATAGACCACAACTAGGAATTAGTGATATAAAGTGTACTATCTAATCCATTTTTTCTACAAAGGTTGTAATTTTAACACGATTTTTCAAAAGATTTCCATTAAATTTTTTTTCCGTTTTTACAAAAGGATTTGGTCCTGATCTGAAGATATCCTGTGATACATTAGATTGATCACTGATCAGGAAGGTTTCCATTAAGATTGAAGGAAAGTGGGGTCCTCTTTTTTCCTCTCTCCCCTTTTTCTTTTCAAACAGTGTTGCCACCTGGCAAGAGTCCAAGTCCTTTAATAAGGGGTTTCTTTTGAACAAAAACCTAATGGATTCAGATAAATCCCTAAAAAGGAAATCATCTTGAAAAAAAATGGCGAGGATAAAAAAAATTTTTCGAATAGGCGGAATAAATAATGACATAAAAAAACAGGAAAAGAAAAAGTTGACGGACTTTTCGTCATATTGAAGGGGTGGGAAAAGTGAAAAAAAAAAAACTTTCCCTCAAACCAGACATTTCCATTACAAATCCCAAGTCCATTATCAACGGGGTCAACTTAAGGCTGCCTCTTTTTCGCTTGTTAAAAAAAGGGTTAAATAATTTATTGCCTCGTTTAAAATGGATTTTTTCGTTCATTTTTATAGATTATGTACCGTGTTTTTTTGAATCACGAAAAATATTTTTATTTAATTATAAAATAAAAACAAACAAAAATTTAATTAGTGTGATTTAAAAAAATTTTACTTAAAGCATACCTAAAACAAGAAGGAAAAAAGCGAGAGAGAAACGTGAGTTGAGACTTTTGTTAGACGAATCTCCAGCCTTGTTTTCACACCATTGTTTTAGACAAAGGACACAGAAAATATGTTTGAAGACAAAATTTACTTTTCATTAAATACCAACTTCCAGGGTTAATTTTTTTCCCCTTAATTTTCTTATACGACCTCTCTATTCGTTAAAAAAACAACAAAGGACAATTTTTTTAACCACATACATTCTACAGTGCCAAAAAATTTAGTTTTCCCGACCTATAAGGGGTTATTAAAAAAAACTCCATGCAGAAAAGTGCAAAAACCCAGGCAAACGTCAAAAAAATGCAGAGGAAAAAAATCTAATTCTATGACTGGTTGGGTCTAATTTCGAGCTAACATCTGGCTATTCTAACGAGGGGGATTTCGGTCCAAAAATTAAGGAGGAAAAAATCCCTTCTACTTATAAAAAAATCAGGAATGACAACCATCCTCCATCTTACCTTCTTTAGGCTCGTAATACGTTATTTTAAACAAATTTTGGCTGCTACCACTCTCCCCTAAACAAAATTTTTTAAATTTATTTTTGTATTATAATCAAATGTGCTTTAGTGGGCTAATAGTGAATTTTTTTTGTTGAAAAAAGCGGTTGATTAAAAAAAAATTCTTTTTGGCAGCACGACTTTTCGGTGCGTGAGAACTTACCATAACTCGCAAAATAAGATCAACCTTGAGAAGGAAAAAAAAACGTTTAATTTTTATTTATTACTACAAAATGTTTAACTTAATTAATCTAAATCGTCAAGGTATAGGAAAATCGATTTTAGACATGAATAAAGACATTTTTAAAGTTTCTAATTATTTACAGGAAGAAAAAAAATGGTTTACGAGTAGGTAAAATACAGTTTGGTCTACAGTGGTCAAAGCTGTGAGGTTGCTTGAATTATTTAAAGTGCACGCCTCCCCTCAGGTTGGATTTTTTTTTTATCATTCTTCTTTATTTCGAATCTTTTCCACGTTTAATGATAACGAGATACGATTGATTTTTCATGATTTCTGTTCAAACAATTAAATTATTTCTGTGAGTGAATCTCGATGTTTCACATTGTTTTGTCGAGAGCTCAGACAAAAGAAAAAGTTGTTTTCAAGTGGATTTTCAAACAATGCGGTTCCCTTCCCTGTAATAAATTTCATTTGGTTTCCTCCCCCACTTCAGGGAGTCTCATATGGGCCTCTTGAATGAATTGTTGCGGTCCAGGAGTCTCCTATATTAATCCATTTTGAAACCCGTATTTACTAATTGGATTAATTAAATATACCACGAATATATAATTACTTTGAATTCCGTTAGAATCTTCAAAGTTAAGACAAAAGGCGAGAAGATATTGAGAGTTAGAGCCTATCTTCAAACTATGTAGGAGGTATTCCAAAATGAGGGTGTGACAATAACTTCCAATAACGTCAAAAATCCCCGTGCCTGGGATCGAACCTCACTATTTCTCCAAGACTGTTTGAATTTTCTAAGCACTACATTCAGGGTAAAATGTTTGAAAAAACAATCAGAAACAAGGCCAGAATAACTTCCACGTCCCTACAGCTGAAGTTATGTTTATTGTTAAATATTTGCTATGGAATAACTGCTTTTCGATGCCTTAAACAAAAAAAAATTAAGCTCCATAACGACTTCTGAATGAGAAATTAACATAATCCACACATTCTGTTTGCTATAAGACTCACGTTTTTGGGGTGTTTAGAATCCAATTATGTGCTAGGAAACTGGAGGAAGCTCCGAAATTGCAGATTGAATATCCCAACCTTATTTTTGATATTGAAAGACCAAAAGTTGCTTGAAAAAATGTGCAAATGTTTGAAATAATTCTATCCTCGGAATGAATAAACCATAAACTAAACCCCACAATCCTGAACTTGAACTTCAATCAGATATTCATCCTCTATTAACCTAGTTGAGAAGGTAGAAACTGAGGAAATTCCCAACCCCGAAATCTCAAATTACCATACAAATAACAAAAATTAATGTCTGAATTTTCTTTCTTCTTTTTCTTATTCCGTCGTTTTATTTTTATATCGTAAAGGATGTTTTCTTTTATGATATGATATCATATGATGTTTTTTTGCGTCGATTGTTCATAAAAAGAAACATCCTTTACGATATAAAAATTAATGTCGTTTTTTTTTTAGATTTTTTGTTTTTATTTGAACCGGAATAAGGTTTCGATCCGGAATTTAGATTGGGTCGACCCGGTTAAATCCTTTTGTCCTTTTATCTCCAGCATGAATTCCAAATCCTCAAACGCGATCTTGATTGAATTAAAAGCTGGTTAATTCAAAAAGTGATTAGTGGTAAAAAGAATCCAGGAAATTGCTTGTTTTAAAAATCATAAAAACTTGTTAATTTTTTTATATTTACACTGATTCTGAGAATTTCGACGGATTCGTAACTAAATATAAAACGATAAAGAAAGAAGGAAATTAAAAATTTTTTATCATCCTTTTCACTCATACACGTCTCTTTTTTATTTTCTCAGAATAAAAGGAACTTCCTTTCAGATAGAGAAACCGCACGAAACTTTATTGTGAAAAAAATGTACAGACAAAACGTTAAATTGGATTTTTAAATTTTCCATCGTACCTACTATGCTATACACTTTTCAACAAAATAAAATAAAAACTACTTGTGGTAACCAAAAAATTTGCCTTTTTGTTTAAAAAAAAATGTATGCAATACAACACTCCTTTATCGTTTATTTCATCGTATATACGATGAGGGTGTTCTGGTGCCCAGCTTTTTATTGTTAGTTTTTGAACAGTTCATGGGGGGGAAAAGTTGAAACAGATGTTGCTTTCCGTCTTAAGCCTACTTTTAGTTTGAAAAACTTAAAAATGTTCCCAAGTCATTAAAGAGAGGGGCTGGAATTGGAAATAAAACTGCGGACGAGTTATCGAAAAACTTGTAGAAAGTTCAAAAAGTTTGATGGGCTCCTATTAGCTGATAAGGGGTAACAAGCAACGTGGGCCCCAATCTTGTTCATTAGTAGATAATCGGAGTTGATGAGCCGGGTCTTCTTTAGCCCATTAAACTCCCTTAAGCTGGATTTCAAGACTATTTGGTTGTAAGCGTAAATTTATAAGCGTTGACAGCTTTTTCGTTGGCGGGTCGGCGAAAAAATAGGGGTGGAGGTGAATTTGATAATAACGAGAGGGTCAGAGAAGGGAATTGATTGTGACACGGTCACGCTATTCCGTGTTATCACATAAAACAGTATTCCGCTTTCGGATTACTTTTACACTTTAACCTTTAACCCATTTTAGAAACTAAGTCGGGGTCTTATTATTACTTGAACAATGTTGCCGGATTGTCGAGGTATAAGAATCGATAAGGTTCTCTCGAAAAACGGGACTGATATGGTACCGCTTATACCCAAATTTCAATCTTTCAAGCTAATTTGAAAAATAAAACTAAATAGCGAAAAATCTATATCTTCGTAAATCTTCAGTATACATTAAAATGCCACAAAATCAATAATTCAATTCAAAATTTTGAACATTTTTTTAATTTCTACGCTGCGGGAAAAGGGGTCAAAATCCTTAAAAGGTCCTGGGTTCAATTCCCAGTTCGTGGGAATTTTTTTTCCTCCTTAATAAATCAGAAATTTTAAAAAATATGACATCAAAAATTGACCATTTTTTCGACACTTTAAATATTGGGTTTTGCAGTTTTCTTCACGGGCTATTGATTATTACCTGGGATGAAGAGGTTTTTGAAGGACACTTAAGGATCTTCTCAATTGGTCACAATCTGGATAATCAATAAGTCAGAGAGAAAAAAAAATTCGATAAAAGGTCATAGGCTAAAAAAAGGATTAAACATTTTATTGGTATTTTCCGATGGCACATTCCGTCACTTGTAACGGCTTTCTAAGCGATCTTAAATGAGACCGTTTTATTTGATTCCTCCATAAAAGCCGATAATCGTTCATAAAAAAAATCCGTTAATAAAAAGATAAGAAAATGCTTTTTTAGCACTAATCGTAGGAAGTCGTATTTCCCCTGGTATTTTAGGTGACAACTTTATTGTCCACTTTTTGTTTTCTAAGAAGTGAGAGAGAGAGAAAAAAATCTGGCTTTACGAGCTAATAAAATGCAAATTTTTCTGCTTTTCACCGCATGGGATTTTAATAATGAGGGGTTTCGTTAGCATAATTTTAACTCCGTAACTGGACGAGAGGCAGGGATGTTAATGAGGCTTGGAGGAGGAATTCATACAATTTGACATTTAACCATGTTTTTTCAACTCTCGTGACAAAAAAGGCTTAAATACAAAAGTGCTGAAAATACTCAAAGGCGCTTAACTAAAACTTTTTTAAACCGTGCAACACCTTAAGGTGAATAAATTACTTCTGGTTGTGATGGCTGAAAATAGGTGAATTTACCAAAGTTTATTTTTTTTAAAGCTAGAATGTTCTTTCATTTATAAACAGGCCACGAATACGTTCGAAGCCAATGATTCATGCAAACTTTAAAGAAAAAATTAAACTCACCGTATTCGTCTGTATCCACCCATTCCGTAAACTGAAACATAAAAGTTAAAAATTACTTAAAATCTCAAAATAATTGGTCCCAGTTTTATCATTTTTGCTAATTTCGAAGGATATCCTGATAGATCACAAGAGAAAAAGGTCAACAATCCTGCAAACAATTGGATAAAATCGCTACAGAAAGGTGTTTCGAGAAGGCTTGGTGGAAGGCGTAAAAGACCGAAGGATTCCCTCGGTATCATTTCTAAAAACGCGTCGATAAAATCGTGGATTATTTGCATGGAAAGCTCGATTCTATGTCAAAAATATGTCCGCATTTCTCTGAGAGAAAAACTCATACTCATGTCCTATTTCTAAGGCCGACAGGTTATTACGGAGATGTCAGTTTCTATTTTCCACCTTCTTTTTTTTCTGCGTACCTGTTTGTGCGTTGCTTGACCGGGAAATAAAGAAAAAAATGATTGAGGAGGGTTTTAGGTTATCTTGTTAGAGAAAGATCAACCGCCCACGGCGAAGGCTAATGAAACAATTGGTCTCATGCGGTGGAAGCCGTCCGCTATGAGTCGAGAATTGATTTTACTCCAGGATAAAATTGGCAAGAGGTCCCTTTCCATAGGAAACCTCTCGTTTTGATATATTGCTTTCCGGACAAAGATACGAGAAAACCTGTTTCCTTCCTTTCCGAAGTGTTAAAATGTTGGACTCGCTCAATTCTTCACTTGAACCTTTTAACGCAGAATCTTAATTCTTGATAAAAAGAATAAAAACTTGGATTTCAATCTACTTTTTCATACAATAATTATTTTTTAAAAGAATTTTTTATTTATTGGGACTTATAAAGGTCATTTGATAAGATAAAATGTTCATTATTTATTCTTTATATTGAAAAAAGCACTTTTAAAATGATTTCAGGTTGAAAACAAAATTTTTTCGAGTTGAAAACGAGTAGATTGTAGAAAATTAGAAACAAGCAGTATGCAAAGCGGTTGAAAGAGATAAGAATGATACACCAGAGGACATTATCTCGTTCAATTATCTCTAGGGCTCAAGTTCAAAACGGAATGACGCAACTGGAGCAAACTCGCTCCCTCAAGTTTACGGGAGGGATGTGCATTTGACCGGGAAACTTTTCGCCTAAATAAATTGCGCGGGGCGCTTTTCGCGCTATCGGACCTCGCAGAGCCCATTTTACGGATACCGATCACGGGCCCAATGTAAGAGATAATTGGTAAATTTTATAAGATTTCCGCTCGATTGGTTGATAAGATTGTTTTAGCGATTTTTTTTTCTTTTTTTAACTGTACGGAGGGAAATCGATTGGAAAGCTAGGGACGAGTACGATACCTAACGCACCTGTTATAAACTCACGAAACCGACACGTTCCACTCAAGGGAACCTTAAACTTCTTTTTTAATAGCTTTTCTTCAGAGACATCTAACTAAGCATAAAGAAGGGGAAAAAGTCCATTTATCCTCAAACTTCTTACAAAACTCCATCTTATTTTTTTAAACAATAATAATCAAAATACACCCTATTAAAAAGACAGTTCTTCAGCCAGCGAAAAAAAGGCTGCCTGTAATTTTCTCCGCGCCAAGTGTTCATAAAATCATTGAATTATTCTTTTCCTTCTACACCACGATGATAAAAAACATAATATTTAAACAAGACATTTTTATTGACATCATTTTCTACCCTTCGGCTCATAAAAAAACCACTAGAAAAATTTGTTCAAAATGTGCTGAAAATTTCTAATTAAAAACAGCGTTAATTTGATGCTAGAATTACCATTCATACTTAGAATATAATTATAAGAAAGAAAGAAAAATTTAATTAGAAGTTTATGAAATTCGAAATTGCTCAAGCATATTCATCCCTTTTACACCCCCACCTTGCTTATTACATCAGTTTGTTAAAATACAAAATAAGAATTTTTTTAAGTTTACATAATAAAATAGATACTTTTTAGGGGTCACAGTTAGTTAAAGAATGAAATTAACTTCAGGGATGAAAAATGGAATTCTATTTTGACCTTTGGATTAAAAATAGATAAAACTTTCGAAATCGATCAATTTCGTTGAAATGGTATAAAATCACAATTTAAAATGAGCTTAAAACCGTTTGGAATCTTTCCAACTGCATTGTTTTTGGACTCGTTAAAAGAAACGTCTTTTTAAAAGCGAACGGAGGCTTCTCTTTTCAGAAACCGACGTTTAAAGGCAATCTGCGTCACGTTTAAAAAACAAACCGTTATTTTTCTCGGCTAAAAGAAAGAAACTTTTTTTTTCCTCTAATTTTCAAATCCTCCCCTTTGTGAAGTCGAGAGGGCGAAACTATGTCAAAGTTTAACACCGACTCTGTAAACATGCATAACTCAGAAAGTTTACTCTAAAGGAATGAATAATTGGACTTAATTACAAGCATATTAGGAAACTGTGAATCTAACCTCGAAGATAATTTTGTTTAATAAACGGCGAAAAATCGATTTGCGGCGAATTTCTGGATAGCATGCGAAATTAACAAGTCAGCCTTCTGAGTCTTTGAGCCTTCCATTAACGTCTATATAATTTGTCACAACTCCCGTGATTAATGCTTCCGTAACTGAAAAGCCCTTCGAATCTATTCTAATCAGTTATCCACACGAAAACTAACGAGTAACACAGCCGTTAATCTATTTACAAGAACACATTGAATTTAATCGTGAAGTCTTTAGTGATTTAGCTGAGTACAATCGATTCCAAGAAACAGGGCCAAGGGGAAATGCCCGTCAGAATTTCAGAAGGCTTCTAAAGGTCCAAAGGAGCTGAGGATATAAAAAAATAGATCTAGAAGTTGAACTTATCCAGACAGAATTTTTTAACCTAAGGAAAGAGAGAAGAGAAAAACAAAAATAGACCAGTCCGTTAAATTTGCGATGGACATATTTATTATTTATCCATGAACAAAGCTTCAAGTTCTGTCTCGGGATACATTTTGATAAACAGCTTTTGAAAGGGAATCGATTCATCCAGAGACGACGATGCCGGAGATAAATTAAGTCTAAAGGGGAAAATTAATATTAGAGGGCCCTTACTTGTCAGAAGCACTTGCGCTGGGCTAGTCAAGCAAAAAAAAAAAGAAAAATACAGATTTTTGTCTACGCCTGTTGTCATCGAAAAGGTAGACTGTCAGCTTTACGACTTAGGCGGAGTAGATATGGTAATGGCCCTGCCAAATTGCACCGAAATAAATCAGGAATAACAGACAGTGAAGTACACTTTGTCTTTGTCCCTTTTTCCATAAACAAGGTCACTTTTTTTTCTGCCATTGAGAAACTTATAAACATTTTGACTATCCCCCGCCCCTTTTTTTTCTTGTTTGTTACGTTCGAATCTCTGAAACCGTAGCAATCAGTGAAAACGCTGAAAAGCAGATGAAGCGGAAGATAAACTCTGCTAGCAATTTCATCAAGCCGTGAACGAAGGGGTTTCAACAAATGAATGTCGGTCGAGTCAATTCTTCAAGAAGAGAAAAGAAAAAACCACAGCGTTTTAATCCCAGTCTCTTTTCTCATTCAGTCAAAAGTCACTAATATCTCCAAAAAGGAACACAGGTGTCGCCAAAATTCACCGTTCATTACTGTTAAAACAAATTAATTTTCAAGTACTCTTAAAAAAAATGAAGATAAACACCCCTCCCAAGAAGGAGTTTGAAATAATCCACCCGTGATAAAAATTTCTCCCAGGAGTTTCCTTTCCTAAAAAAACGGTAAATGATAAACGAAAATCTTATTTGACAAAATCCAAAAGGCAAGCCGAAGAATAAAGTCATTAATAATTCATTTTGCCGCGGAAGCGCTTTCTGAAACAGAGAGTTGACAATGGCTTTTCTTGGCGGTTTGTCATTTCATTTTCTTCCCCCGACACGAACAAGAAGTTCAACTAAGATTTACATCCTCTATCTGTGGACCTCGGCACCTAATTTACGTCGATTCATACAAAATTTAAATATTCTCCAGGCTCCTCGTAAATCAAAAATAAAATATGGCTGTTCAAATTATAAGAAGCAAACAAATAAAGGTTTTAACTAATGATGGAAACTACAGGGGATGAAAATATGATGAAGAAAGGGGTTAAAGTAGATGTATTTTTAGTCGAGTGGAACGAGCTGAATCTTGATAAGGGAATGACGAAATCAATAAAAATCCCTTCCTCGTTTCAATTTATATCCAATCATTTCGGTACCTATTTGAATTAGAAAATTTGGTCAATTTTTTATTTTCGGAACAAAGCGACGGAGGTTTTTTAGAGAGATAATATCGTGACGGTTTTTTTTTAAGTTCTCTTTTATGATAAACGATCCGGTAACCACCTCGACTCCATTACTCATCTAAAATCTTTTCTAATAATTCATCAACCGTGTTGATACCTCGTACATGTTTTTTAACACGGAGAAGTCACGCACGACTCCCTCATGTTGACCCTTTTCACGCATTCACGGTCCTTGTCTGGCTAATTCTATTTTTCTGTCTAATTAGAAGTTTGCATTTTTCGAATTTTCTTTTAAAGTACTGGTTTGAAGAGCTTCCAACGAAAACTTCCTTAAAAGAAGTAACAATATAGGAGGGGGAAGTATAACGGAGGGGACGCACAACGGAGGGGGAAGTATATGGGAGGGGAAGTATAACGGAGGGGGAAGAAGAATTTTTCGAATTTTCTTTTTAAAAAACTTGAAGAGACTTTTTTTGAAGAAATCGAAAGAGACTCTTAAAATTTTGAAATCTGATAGAAGTGGTACCTGGGGCTCAATCAAAACTTCGACAAACTCTACTCAACGGCTTAGAATTTAAACGCCATGGATAAAGTCATCTAAATTTTTTCAACAAACATGATTCTACTGGTGCGGTTTATAAGTTATAAGTTCCTTATGTGAGCTTAATTTAGGGTTGTTAGCATGTGGAAACTTTGCAAGAGGGAGAACCATATTATTCCATTCTATTCACTTTCATATCTAGATTATAGTCGCGATCCATATTCTCAAGTCTCGGAAAACAGAATGCGGTAAGGGCCTGATTTAAAAACCATTTTAAAGCCTACTTAAACGCTAATTGCTAACGACGTCAATATTCACAAAATTTTCAAACGTTAAAAGTTAAAATGAGCAGAAAAAAACTATAGCTCTTAAAAGCGTTATCTTTTTGAATAAATCTTAAGGGCGTTTTCCCAGAGGGAAGCTTTTTAAACCACCCGCGCTTACGTTTTCCACGCAATTGCCCCTAATTTCAATCAGATTGATTTCTGTTCCCCTTTTTCTTCCATCAATTGGAAAACCGGCCACAATATGTCCTAGAATTAAATTTTTTCCCCGCTTTTCTCTTAAACAATACAGGTTGTCACGAAATACGGGCACAGACGCCATATTGGCGCCACTAGGAATTTTCCAATTAAAAATATACCAACCTACGCTCACCTTATAAATGAAAAGGCATTCTAACAGGAGGTTTCTTACCATTTAAAAAAAGCCCGACTTTTTAAAAGGGATGGAGATTAGAAAATTCAGGTTTTAAAACTGTATAGGAGGATTAAAAGAAAAAAGGAAAGTTCATTTCATTCTCGCAATAAATTATCCTTTTCACTCAGATAAAACAGAAAGCCATAAATAAATTCTCCTGAATTTGAAATTAAATAATCTTTAGAGACATAAAATATTTACAATCTATAATTTTAAAAAAAAATTTTGAAATATTTGAAGAATACAGGACATAAGGAGGAGCAAAAATTTAATTTACTTATAAGTTTATGTTCTGAGTTTCTCAGAATTATAGTCTCAAAATTATAAGTTTATGTCTTATATAAAAATTACTAATAAGAATCCAGAGATTCTGAAGAAAAATGGACGTCCAGGTGGATTTCAAATAAGGGGCAAAGAGAAATCATTAATATTGAGCAATGTAAATTTTTTTCTGCCTCTCATTTTAAATTCCAATCAAATACCTTTTTGACTGAGTTAATTTAAATATTGATTTTTATGATAAATACGTGGTATTATGCAAAGGTTTTCTTAAAATTAATTGTTTTTTAAAAAAAGTGGCGTTAGCCCGGTAGCTGTTTAGTGATTCGAGTCGTGTCCTTTAGAGCGAATGTAGCCTAAGATCTTCTTTTGTTGCAAATTCTTTTGGCGCTTCTAGCCCGGAGGACGGTTAAAAGCGAGAGGGATGGGTCGAGGAAAGGGAAGGGCACGCCCCTCACCGAGTCAATTCACATGCCCTCCGCGTTCCCCGATAAAGTACACCCTAATAACGAGTCAACTATACCTCCCAGGGGCTAATTCTACCCCTCTACGCTTTACAAGACCGCACCCTCTTCACCCTCTGAATTAACATTCCGATTTGGACCGAATTTAAACTTGGATGGAATCAAATAGTTCGAAATTTTCTACTCAAATAATGTCACAAAACTCAGAAACCGCTGGACCAAATCTCCTAAGCATATTCTTTTTACTTTTGTGATACCCTCCACGTTGGGTTTTTGGGGAAGGATCTTCCAGAACCCGGAGGGCCAAATCGAATGATCTACCGATCTCATTGTCTGTGGTCCGCCGTCCGGCAGTCCGTAACATTTTTTTTTATCTTGAAGACAACTGACCTTTGCTTGGACAAAGGTTTTTTAATCAATGCAATGTTAAGATTGTGGGTTTCTTTGTTTATTCTCAAGGAGAAGGGATATAAAAAATAATTAAATGCTGTAATCAGCGGTTTTGCTTATAAATAAACTAGAAGTAAGTAGGGGGACATGCCTATCAGGAATGACATCATATCCTGTGCTTCGGAATAAAGAAAAATTCCAGTAGCTTTTTTACCGTCGTTCATTATGTCGCGGACGATTAACTACTTGTTAGTGTCTCTAACACTCTCGATGGTACTTTGCACAATCCTTATGCTCTCCACCTACTCACGGCCTTCGATAGAAAGTTACAAAAACGGACGATTTTGGAGGGCGCCCATCGTCGAGAGGAACAGAATTAAACAGGTATTGACAAGAGCACCGGAATACTACGTCGTCGAAGAACCTATCATCACAGAGGACCAAAACATTCAAATTGACATAGTTGAATTAAACGAAGGTAAAAAATTCTTAACCTAAAAAGTTATACGCATTTTGCTTTTAAGGAATCATATTTTTATCGCCTGCCAAGCTTGATGAGACTGATAACATTCCGCTCCTAAACTCATCACCAGAACAAATTATTGAATTTGAAAAACTTCAAAACGAAAAGTATTAATTTTATTCATTCTTTATTTCTGTCATAAAATAATTAAGTTCCATAGATCCTTTGCAAAATAAGGAAACCAGTATACCTTCGATCCAAGAATCAACCACGGAGTTTCTCATGGAAACCACAACTGAAGAATTGACATCAGAAAGCACAAGTAATCTTTTTTTGTTTTTAATCTTTTTTTTAGCATCTTTTCCAGACGTCGAAACTACCAAAGAAGAAAATGAAATATCAAACAATCAAAACACAATCGAAACAACCACGGAGTTTCTCATCGAAACCACAACTGAAGAATTGACATCAGAAAGCACAAGTAATCTTTTTTTTTTTTTGTTCTTTTTAATCTTTTTTTTTAGCATCTTTTCCAGACGTCGAAACTACCAAAGAAGAAAATGAAATATCAAACAATCAAAACACAATCGACATTCGAAACGATCAAAATTACGCAGTATATCATCAAAATGAAGAACCTACTCAAGTAATTGACGACCCTTGCTATGGACTCCATGCCGAAGAAAAAGGATTTTTCGATGTGGTTTGGTGTTTAGGACATAAAGCTTTAACTACGTAAAAAGTGTTGCTTCTTATTTGCTTGGATACTAATAAAACTTTTTTTATTTTATAAAATATGTTTTAAAACTTTAAGATTACTATTATTTGAAGACGTAAGTTTATGATGGGGCTTAACTAATTGTCTTTTTTAATTATTTAGATTGCTTTTTAAAAAAAATTCCATACGTGATAAAGCTTTTAACTTTATTACTTCCCGCTCTATTTTAGCGGGAGCGTCTTCGAATTGGAGAAAACTTTTCCCTTTTTGACATCTTAATTTAAGTTTGGAAGGGTTTTATTTAAAATTTAGTAAAAATAACATTTTTGTTTAATATAGTGTCTGAAGTAATTTACGATGCAGTTTCTCCGGGGTAAGTGTTAAGTCTCTTCGGTTTAACGTTTCCCGGAAGGATAGTTAACGGGTGGTCAGCGGAGGAGGGTGGAGCAGAAGGCTTTTAAAGGTGAAGCTGTAAATGTTCGCACATTAAGAAGCTCCTGGATGGCTCAATCGACAAAATAATAAAATTCAAAAATATTTTTAAAAAATTTCAGAATAATAATTTTTTTTTAAACTTTACCTTGACATGCCTTTTGGAGGCGGCGACTGCCCTTGATTTTACCCGTAGAGTCTCCAGATTGCCTTTTAGACATACCTCATGACGTCACTGTTACCTCATGTCCGACCCGATTCGGGACCACAACTGACTGACAGTCGTATGGGAGAATCCGCCTCCCCGCCAGGAGGCACCACCGGGGAGGTGGAGGCGGCGGCGTCCCGACACCGCCACCCCTCGGTCTCCCTTCTTCCTTTTTATTTTTTTTAAGGACGCCCCACGTTTACTTCAACCCCTTCTTGATTCTTTATTTATTTAAAAGACACTAGAATTAAAGCCGGCTTTCTTTCAAGTGCTTTTTTTGGTTTTTCATCCCCCTAAAAGAATACCTTTTCTTTAATGTCTTTTCGAAAGTTCAAGACTCGGAATTATAAATTTTTTTAAACAATAAAAACATAGTGAACCCTACTTAGTTTTAGGTCAACTTTCCACTAACTTATTTTATGTTGTAAACCATCGTCTTTTTTAATTTCTGAACTAAAGAAACAGTGAAATGAAAAATTTGTAACCACTAAACTATGTAGGGTGGAAAATACGTCATAAAAAGAGGGTGGTGTTTTTTCTATCTCCTCTCCGACAGCTGTATTGTTTTACGAATTGAGGACAAGGTGAGAAGAAAGAGCCATTTGCATTTTACATGTCAAACCGCATGCTTTGGACAGGGTAGGTATAACATCCTAAATGTAAATCCCTGACCCTTCCTCGAGTCGAGTTTTTTATTCAAAAGATGCGGAAACACTGAGGAAAAAATACAATACTTGTTAGGTGCAGTGATGAGTACCTAACGCCAAAAATTACGTTCAAAATATTTAAAACTTTGTGTCTCAAAATAAGGAGAAGTGGATGAAAATGCTAATTTTTGGTCAAAAATATAAACGCTTTGCTGATATTGGTAGACCTGTAAAGCAGAAGAACAGACAACGAGGCCTGGCCCTAGATGATTTCAACTCACAAACATCACCGAAACTAATAAATCATTATCCCCAACTTTAATTAACCCTTAGAAGGGCAGCCACAAGACCAAACAAACACGGCGTTTGCTGATATAAACGCCTCACGCCTAATTAACGCCTTCTGTTCAAAATTGGTGCCTTACTTCTCAAAATAAAAAAAAAGTGGATAAAATGCTACGGACGGCAGGACGGACGGCCGGAACCACAGACAATGTTGAGATCGGTATAGATCCATATTCGAATTTACCCTACGGGTTCTGGAAGACCCTTCACTAAAAACCCGACGTGGAGGGTATCACTATAACTTCTTAAAGGAAGTTAAAATGCTAATTTTGAGATGAAAATGTAAAGGAATTTACCTGAGAGAAACACGACTACGAGACATCGCCGTAACTGGACGCTTACAGTTCTACCAACGTCACGGATAAATCCTTAGCCAACTTAAGCTGATCCGAGGTAAGAGCGAACAAAGTTTTTATTTTCCTTCACGTTCATAATAAGTAAAACACTGCTTTATGTCTCAAAATGAGGAAAAATGGAAGAAAATGCAAATTTTTGGTAAAAATATTAACATTTTGCTGATATTGGTAGACCTGTATTGTAGAGCTCGACAGAGAACGAGGCATTGCCCCCACTTCGGGTTCTTTTAAATACATTTTGTATTCTAAATACTTTGGCCAAAAAGCCTAGCCCCAAGACACTTTCAACTCAACAAACATCACCGAAACTTATTAATCATCGTTCCAAACTTTAATTAAACCTGCAGGGCAGCCATAAAACCAAACTGGGCTTTTTCTGATAAAAGCGCCACACGCCTAACTAAACGCCTAAAATTCTTTTCAAAATTTAATTTAATTCTCAAAATAGTTAAAAGTGGATAGAAATACTAATTTTGGGACAAAAATGTTAATAAATTTACCTGAAAACACGACTACGATTACCGTTATTGCCGTTAATGGGTTAAGACCCTAACAGTACTGCCAACATCACAGAAATCAGATAAATCATTAGCCAACTTAAGCTAATCCCTAAGGTCCGCGATAAGAGCGAACAACGTTTTTATTTTCTTTGAATTTTTAAATACTCAAAGTATAATTATCAAACAAGAGTTCAGTTATTACTTTTAATAATGAAAAATTTTTCATAGAAATAAATCTAAGTTTTTTCATTGTTTATGATTATTAAAAATACCTTGTTTTTATTTACCTGGAAATAACATTGATGCTAGATTTTATTATCGATCGCAAGCCGGCCGGTGTAAGGCCGTAGCCGTCCTTGCCGGTATCCATGAAGCATGAATCTTCCTGTTGCTAACCAAACAAACAAGGGAGGTTACAAACTTCAGTTGTTTATGTTTACCCTTTTTTAAATTAACCGATTTTTATTTTAAGAAAAGATGGAAAATTACGAAGTGATCGGAAGGATCGGAGAGGGTGCCCATGGCTACGTCTCCACGCTAAGCGCAAGGACGACAGCAAAGAAGTTGCTCTCAAAAAAATTCTCGTCAAAAGGCTCGATGAAGGTATCCCACGTTTGATTCTCCGCGAGATCAAAACTATGCAGGCACTCGAACATAAATATGTAAGGCATTCTTTATTTGAATTTCAAAATAGGCGGTATTCAAATATGCCGGTTAGCTTTTTCGCTAACTGGCTTTTTATTTTATCTCCATTTCGATTTTGATCTCATTTTTCTTTATTCTAAAAGACTTTTTTTTTAGATTATGTCTTTGATTGAGTATTTTCCACAAGGCGCAGGAGTCAATCTCGTTTTGACTATATGCCGTCTGGACTGTGGGAAATGATCCACGACAGGGATATCAACTTAAGCGAATCTTTGATTAAAACATATACAAATATGTTATTTGAAGGCTTGGCTTATATGCATGAACATCAAATTATGCATAGAGTAACTAATTGTTTATTGCTTACAAAATAATTGATAATTTTCAGGATTTAAAACCGGCGAATTTACTGATAAGTAAAGAAGGAATCTTAAAAATTGCTGATTTCGGACAAGCGAGGTTGATGTGGTTGGACAAATCACGACCGTATACGCAGCAGGTGTCGACACGCTGGTATAGAGCGCCGGAGTCGCTTTATGGTTCGAGGAAGTACACGGAATCTATTGATTTATGGGCCGCTGGTTGTATATTCGCTGAGATGTTCACTAAGTCACCACTTTTTCCCGTAAGTTATGTTCCTTTCGGAAATTTAAAACAGCCAATTTTATGTTTAAACGAGGCAGCGTTGCCGCTTTCGAGCCGTAAGCAACCGCTCACAGTCGTCAAATTTTCTGTGTCCAAATCATAAAAACGGACGCATAATTGTAAGGCTTTCGGCATCCCTTGAACTATCAAATCTGAACACACTGGAGGCGGGTTTCTCACTATAAACATTTTTAAAATTACAAAAAGAATCTCTTTCACTTTTCCTTACATGAAATTTCTTCATCATGCGTCACAACATCATTAAAAGTAGTTTTCATCCTGACACCCACATTTTGTTTTAAATATGTCAAATCTGTGCATGCTAAAAATTCATATTAGTAATTTTTCTTTTAATTTAAAAGTACCTGAAAGTGATTGGTTGAATAATTTTGGAGTTGCAATACAGCATTTCCAGCTAACATCGACTGATTGGCAAAGCTTTTTTGCTCGAATAGTTTCGGTGGATCCAGACACCAAACAGCACTAAAATGTGTTATTGTTATTGTTGTTAAGATGTTAAACTTTTCAACTTTCTTGAAGAGATGTTATTATAACACTCTCTATGTCTTTGAAAGAGGGTCTTCTTGATGCTCAGTTGAGGAAAATTGGAGATTTTGAACGAACATGACATCGTTGAAGATGCAACATGTGCTATCTGCTTTTGGCTACTTTTCTGGAGAGACAAAAACTAAACCGTAGTCTTCAGATTATCATTTTTGGCGGTTGAACTGCTTTCTTATGAGTTTTTATAAAACTAAGTTAACTGACCGACGCCGCGGTAGATTTCGCTTCATATTCAATAAAAATCTCACTTTGCCCAAAATGCGAGTTAGCACATGTTGCATCTTCAACGACAATGAGTTTTTTCTGGGGCACTTCATGGCCACAATTTAAATATGGTTTTCACCAAATTTACACAGAATTTTCCTTTTGTTGTTTTCTTGAAAATGTGACCTTTTTTTTGAAATTCGAAAAAATCTGGCTGTCTCTAGAGCCTGATCCCTTCTTCACCAAATTTTTACATATGATAATATGGTTTCTTTGTTATTCTTACCATAATTGAAGGCATAAAATTATTCCAAACTTGACCACCATATTTTTCTAATTAAAGAAATTCAAAAATGAAAAAATTGGATGCAGGAAATGCTTGGAAGCAATCTGATGAGATGAATATCATCAATGTCAGGGTCAAAAATTATCTAAATTATATTCAAAACGAATCAGCCATTTTTTATTCTTCATAATACAACACTATTCCTGTTTTGGGGTAGATGTAGATAATTCTGGAATTGGAAGAGATGTTGGGATCATGGGGAACATTTCTTCTTGAAGGACGGCGACTCCCTCTGTTAGTTTTTCCTTAAATAAACAAAAAAATAAGATTTTTCTCAAATGTGCCATTACTTACATCTGGGTCTTTATCAAACTAAAGCATCCGATCTTTATTTTAACCAATGACTGAGCCAGAACACGTCCATCAAGTCGTACACATCCTGTCAGCCTCTTTAAATTATTTGTGTCCAAATTAGTAAATCGAACACATGCAGCAAAAAGTTTGTCCAGATGCGGAATCGGGACATCGAAACATATCGGTGGAGGATTTCGCACTAAAAAAAATTAAGTTTCTTTTTTGCGGCTTTTTTTCCTTACATGATATTTCTTCATTGTATGCAGTATAATTATTAACGCTTACTGTCATATTGACTCCAATATTCTTTTTCAAATATTGAATCTCAGCACAAACTATTAAAAAACATATTTAATCTCTGTTTAAAAATTTGCCAACCTGTTAGAGAATAGTTAAAAAATGAGGTAGTTGGCGTGCAGCATTTCCAGTTATCTTCTTTAGCTTCACAGAGGCTTTTTTCCGTTGTACATTTTGACAAGATATCTCTCTTTTTTAAAAATAATTTTAATTTTTTTATTTTATATTAGCTTTGTTCCAACGCAGTTTGAAACTCCTGGGCATGCAGAAGGGTTTGGACGTCAAGATTGACTTCGTTCGAATCGTTGTCCGTCAAATCTGAGGTCCATATCCTTCTGCGCATGCTCCAATAGTTTCAAACTGCGGTTGGAACAAAGCTATTATCTCTACCTTATACTGAGTGAAAGAATCACGATGAAACACTTCCATAACATGTCTGCTTTTACAAAATGGGCAAAATTGTCATTTAGGTAATGATTAGATTCTGATTAGGCTAAAAATATGCATTAGGGAAGAGGAAAACTATTAAAAGAAATTAGGTTGGAAGTGCCAAATTTCAAGTCGGAACCACTCGGGTAATGCGAGTTATTCTTTGCGAAATTCTTTTTGATTACATAATTCTTATTTTTTGGGTACAAATAAAAAGAGTTTTAAATATAAAAAGATGCAATTTAATAAAAGTCTTATTTTGAACATTTACTAAACAATATTCATCTTTCAGGCGTTTGTAAATTCTGAACTACGTTGGTGGCAGGTCCCATGAGAACTTTTCTTGAGAGCCGCATGTGGCCTGAGACTGGGTCGTGTCCAAAAAACTTGACTTGGATTTCTTGGCCGACTTCAAGTCCTAAAACTTTAGGGTCGTTGACTTTTCTTACATCTAACTGACTATTGTGTAGGAGAGCTGGTCTCATTTCTTTATAGTGTGACCATACACCATTCTCTCTCATTTCTACAATTTTGGCTGTGTAGATTGCGCCGAATTCTAAATTCGGTTCCTTATCTTGCGAAAGCCACATGGAAATCTGCTCCTGCGCTTCATCCATCGCATTTTGGTTCGGAGCAAATATCTGATAGTTATCGCTTTCTTCTTGAAAATTTACTTGGACGCCGTTATTGATCAATAACTGCTTCAAATGAATACCGCCTGGACCGATTAGTTTTCCACGTTTGTTGATGGGAACTTCCAAATTATCGATGACTGGCCATGTTGATTTCTTGTCTGTTCGAGGCTTGCTTAATGTTGTGTTCATAATGTCGATTATTTGTGATTTGGCTTCCCAGCCTGCTTGAATAGCTTCCATGACTATTTTCAATGGTAGACCAGGAATTTTTATGTCAGCTTGAAGTGCCGTTATGCCTTTTTTGGTTCCTGCTATTTTAAAGTCCATATCACCCATATAATCTTCTATGCCTAATATATCAGTAAGGATTTTGTAGTCATTGATATGTTTAGTGTCTTCACCATCATACTGTGCGATTAGTCCGATAGCTACTCCAGCTGCAGGACTAGAAATGGGAACTCCGGCATCCAAAAGTGCTAATGTTCCACCACAAATTGATGCCATCGATGAAGATCCGTTTGATTGAAGGCATTCGGATGTTAAGCGAATAGCAAATGGAAAATTCGTGGGACAACCGACCTCAAACCTTTTCGGCTAAAGCGCCGTGCCCGACTTCCCGTCTTGCTGCCGGCCCCACTCTTCCTACTTCCTTCACAGCATACGGTGGAAACTCATAATGCAAAAAGAAATTCTTTTCTTTCAAACCACTCGTCAGCATCGTCATCGGGTCCATAGAAAGTGCTGAATTAATCGAATCTAAAGAAACTGTGCATAAAACTTGAGTTTGTCCCCTTTGAAAAAAGGATGAACCGTGGAGTGGTTTATACATGTCAACTTTCGCTTTTATCGGCCTTAATTGAGACAACGATCTTCCATCACAACGAATATTCGTTGTTAATATCAAGGACCGAAAAATGTCTTTACATACAGTATTAAAAGCTTCGTTTAACCCTTCCATTGTGGCATCACTTTCTGTTTTCAATTTTTCGATTACATCATTTCTAACATCTTTGACGGCTTCATCACGAGATAGTTTGTCATGCGTAAAGTTCTGAAATATTTCTTTTAAACGCATCTCACATAAACTTCTAACCGAACTTAATAACTCTTCATTGCTTTCTACCGAAACTGTTCGTTTTTCTTTTCCGTACTTTTTTTGTAATGAGAGATAGACTGCACTATTTTTTGAGCTTCTTTGACACCTGTTTTGATAGCTTTTAAGAATTCGGGTTGAAAGACGTTGTCTGCATAGGCTTCTAGCATGACTACCAGATTCATATCGGCAGCAGTGACGATGAGGTTGAGGGTGCTCTCTGTAAGTTCTTTACGAGTTGGGTTGACTACTATTTTATCATTCACGATACCAACTCGACTGCACCTACAGGTCCTCTCCATGGAATATCAGATAAAGACAGCGCAGTAGAAGCTGCATTAATGCACAGTATTTCTGGATCATGTACTCCATCGACAGCCAACAAATTACAAATAATTTGCGTTTCGTAAAAGTAGTTGGAAAACAAAGGCCTCAATGAACGATCTATCATACGGCTCACTAAGATTTCATGCTCGGAATAAGTGTCCCGGCGATGGAAACTTGTCGGTATTCGCCCTGCAGCTGCTGCCTTCTGTTTATAGTCGACAGTAGCGGAAGAAACGATGAAGTCGAAGGTTTTGTCCTGCTCACTGCTGTAACCATCACCGATGTCTCGCCCATTTCTGCGACCGAACAACCATCAGCGAATTTCGCATAATCGCTTCCTCCAAGGCGAAGAGATGTTCTATCAGTCCCGAAACTCACCTCCACACTTTCAACATTACTCGAAAAACACTTTCTTAACTGTTGATTTTAATCAACTTTTTAAAGTAAAAAGTCCGAAGAAAACTCATTTTTAAACTTAAACGACAAACTTTGTTTTATTAAAAAGAACGTTATACTTCAACTTTACAGGGTTTATCAGACATTTTATCAATTTTTCAAAATTTCATAACACGAGGGTAAATTTTACTTCATGTGGTTATAGCGAATCAGTTAAGACAGAGGAAGCACCCTGAAAAAATTTCCCTCCTCTGCCTTCTTTTGGTTGATTTTTCTGTTACTCCAGCAATCCAAAATAAACTGTTTTTGGTGTACTCCAAATTTGATCTTGAACTAAAATTTTCAGGGAGAAACCGACATCGATCAGCTTGCATTGGTCATCAAAAACCTTGGATCGCCTACAGAGGAAAACTGGCCTGGACATACGACACTTCCAGACTTCAACAAAATAACTTTTGCAGCGACGCAGCCAGTACCATGGACTCAGCTTCTTCCCGATGTACCTGATTCCGCTCTTGACTTGATCAAGTCTCTAGTGAAATATGACTCATCTAAGCGATTGACAGCAAAAAAGGTTTTATTTCAAATAATCATTTTAAAGCATTAATTATTTTCTTTCAGGTTTTATTCCACAAATATTTCACGCTTCCACCCCCGATATTTGAAGAAGACCGACTTCCGAAGCCGCCCTATGACCATCGCCAAAAGCTCAAATCGAAAGATTTTGATTTGTCTCCACCTTCAGAATTTTCTCAGGTTTCAGATTCCTTTTGGACTCTTTACCTTAGGGACCTATTTACATAATTATAATGTATAAACATTAAAAAATTTTTTAAATGTCCCTTTCCTTCATCCTAGTTCTTTTTAATGTTTTTTAGTGGCCACCATAAATAAACACAGTGTATATTTTATGGCGGACACTTAGTCATATAAAGGTTGTTGATTCTTTAATAAGTTATTATAAAGTCACTGGAAACGGAAAAACACGAAACACACAAAAGAAAAAACTTTTTTTAAAAGAGAAAGTTTAGATTACGAGTGGTAGTTCTGAAATTCTCGACTTGAGTTATAACCAGCCTAAAAGGGGAATTTTTAGACCACACTGCAAGGCGCAAGTACTATCATATCACTTTTATTTAAAATATGATGTAATATTTATCAAATTAGTTATTTTCGTGTGAAATGGCGAAGTACATCGCTCAAATAATCGTTATCGGTACGCAAGTGCTTGGTCGAGCTTTCGCGAGGGCTCTGAAGCAAGAATGGGCCGCCAGCCAGGAGGCCTCGAGAAGGGCCGGAGGTGGTCAGAAAGGTGCGAATAGGGCCGCCGCCAATTTAAAAACGGGTATCACCCTCGAAGAAGCCAAGCAGATTCTCAACGTCGACCAATTGGACCCCGAAGAAGTCCAGAAAAGATACGAGCATCTTTTCAACGTTAACGAGAAAAGCAAAGGTGGTCTACTACATCCAGTCGAAAGTCTTCAGAGCAAAGGAAAGGATAGATCAAGAATTAATGAATAATTCGTCGACGAAACCCCCAGAAGAAAGTCAACAGCCTAAAGATAGTAAAACTTAATTTTGTTAACTAAATTTATCTTTTTTTTACTTCGCTTGTAAATACGGTATATTTATTTAGTTTACATTGTCATTAGTTATTCCCTGAGTCTTTATAATACATTTTATTGTTGCAGCAATTGTATTTTATTCCATAATATTCTCACATCATAGGTAGAGATAATCTCAACCATGCACTAGATCAGAAGCTGTACAAATATTTTAATGATACAGGGTGACCAACTTGAGTGGACCAGCAACTTTGCGGCAAAACATTTTGTCCTAGAAAACAAGAAAGTAAAATTTGAACCCCCTTATTTCGGACAAGAAATCGGCACCATTTGGTTTTGGTGTAAGGGTGGCGCAGAGAGGTGCAAACTTTGAAAATTTTGAATGGGAACCCTATGTTTTTATGCTTTTGATCGATTCTACGCTCAATTTTAACCCTTTCGAGACCGCAGGCGACTATAGTTGCCATTCGCGCTTTTCGTTTGGAGACCGCAGGCAACTTTAGTTGCCCAGCAGCGAAGCCTCTCTAAAAAATTCAATACCTTCGCTTCCCGTAGCGACATGCAAAAACTGGCAATCTGTTGGGGAAGAAATGAACATGATGATAGCATCACTCGTCGCTTTCTGTGCTTTGGGGTCGGGGAAAAGTGCTGCGCCAGTAGCGCAGAGAATCCGGCGTCAGACGCGGTCTCAAAGGGTTAAGCAACTTATACTTAAGCCTTTTCGATTGGAGCATTTTTTTTTTGTAAGAATTTCATGCCGTTTAGATGGACAACCCCGCATAACTTGTATAATTTTCGTTCTACAAAAAAGTTAAATCCCCCCCCCCCCTTGTTTTTTGACGAAGAATTTATTGCAATTAACAAATTTTGGTGTACAGGGTGTCCCAGTGATACAAACTTTGTTATTTTAAATAAGAACCCTGTTTTATGTCAAAATTTCGAGTTGAATTGATTATTCATATGACCTCTTTGAACATAATGGATTTGAGACCCAAAAAACGCTAAATTTGGCATTTTTCTCTAGTTCACTCTACTTGGGACACCCTGTATATTGAGGGCGCAAGGTATTGCTGCCACCAAATTGGGGCACAAGATACCCATATTGTTAAGACAGTTGGAACCAGTGTAGTCGAGGATGTTAAAGCAATGGTCCTTCCTTATCCGGCCATCAGGGTACTGTACTCTAAGATTTCATCCAATGAACCAGAAATAAATCACAAAGTCACACAGCTGTATTTAAATAAAATACACTCAGATCTCATAATGAGATTCTCAACAAAAGCAAAAAAAAGAAATTTCTTAATCTAAAACACACATAGCTAAACATAAGCTCAATATTGGAATGTTTCTTTCAATGGACATCATGTTGACATCATGAGACTCCAGAAGTTGATTTTGAAATCAACCAAAAATGGCACTTTTGACTAAATAAAAAAAATTATCACAATATAAAAAAGATGAAAAAACTTATATCTAAATCAGCCTTTGAAATATTGATAAATGCTTTTTGGGTAAAAATTAAACAGCTCACCAATGGAAGATCTCAATACAGTCTTATCCTTTGATCAAAAGTCCCGAAAATTGTGCCCACCCTTAAGAAAAAAAAGTGCGATAAAAAGCAGTAAAATGAGATCTTAAGTTAAAATACTGTCTTGTGAATTACATTTATCTTGGTCAGATGTCACTTTGATATCAGTAAGTACGACGACTTCATAAGGCGAGCATTCTTCCATTTTAATAACGAACAAAGCCATCCATAAAATCCTTTTTCCCAGTCTACAATCTCTTTATGCCAACTTGAGAACGACCATGATACTTGAACTACTGCGGCATACATGCCGAGGCCTAAGTGAACAATACTATTATAAATGGATACATTAAAATTAGAAACGGTGATATGAACAATTTGTAAATGATATTTTTCTCTTCGGTAACGTATGTGAAAATGCTGTACCATGTAATGGTACCTAAATAAAAAGAATATAAGGATGACATTACAAATGCAAAAGGGAAGCAAATTAATGTGAATAATGTTATGTGTGGTCCATTATATAGAGTGCAGTTGTTGCGCCTCTCTATTTCTTTGGCGGCGATATTTGCTTCCATGATTTCAAGTTCTTCTCGAGATATGTTCAACCTAACGTCCAAACTCTGTCCTGCTTTTTTACCCCTTTTGATCGTGCCTGTCATGGTGAGGCATTTGTCGTTGCCGCATGTGCTGCTTGCAGATTTGTCGCATGAATCTGAAGTTTCTGAACATCTTCTGGTTTCTTCGGAGAGGGAACGTTCTGTGCATATGTTGACTTTTTCTTCGCTTTGTATCTTGGCTTTCATCGCCGAAGCCGTTCATCAGGGCGGTCTCAGCAACGTGGGTCCCATTTGGTGTGTGACATTATTCTATAAAAAAAACATTCACGATAAATATAATAGACCAAAATGGTCAATAATCAATAATTTTTACAGTTTTCTCCGATATGTCGTCAGCAGGTAAATTTAAAGCTTGACGTTCGACCTCCATACCGATTATTTACGCAGAATTATTTAAATGGTAAAAAAGAAGATTTCCCATGATGAAATATTGAAATTTTTGTTTTTAAATTCGGAGTTTAGGAATCCGAACCGGCAGTGTATGCAACTATTACCAACTGAACAGATTGAACAAATATTTCCCTTTTAGCCTCAGAGGTCACCATGTACTTCATTTATTTCCCCGGCTAAAAAGTTCAAACTAGCCGATCTAGAAACTACTATAATCCAGAGATAAGTGGAGGGTAAAGGGAAAGAAATAACGACTATCAACAGCGTTATGATTTTTTAACATTATTCTAATAAATAAAATTTGTTTGCTACATATTTAAGAACTAACTTTTGCTCAAAAGTTTTATAATACTATCCAATTTTTCATTTTGTTTGGCTTCAAATTCTTTAAATTGTTGAGCGATTGAGTTTTGGACACGTTCCTCAAGTTGCCGAACGCTATCATCAACATATTGTTTTATCTCATTCATATTCACTGTTCCACTGGCGCCATTTTCGTTGGTTTTCAAAGGAATATTCACTGTTTCACTGGCGCCATTTTCGTTGGTTTTCAATTTCGAAGGAATCAGATTAGTTAGGTATTTCGACATATTTTTCCCGACGTCTCCAACAGGTGTGAACTGCGACAGATATTGCTCTTCAAGCATTTTTATCAACATTTGATGTTCCGCCTTAGGAGGGTTATTGGTAAACACATTGGCATAATTTTGAAGAAATTTTTTCGCCCGATCAGCTTTTTCAGAAATCGGCGTTTTAGAATATTTAACATTTCTTCTATATTTTTATAATCGAAATATGAAGATGACGATGGCCCTTCTTGCTTCAAAAGTAACTTAAGACCATAAATCCATGTTGAATCTTTTACTCCTAAAAACTAAAAATTTAAATTGAAAAGAAAGTTGATCATCAAAAAATTACTTTGATAGCTATTTGGTTGGTGGGGAATACATCAGGTTGTGCATTATACATATTCCGATCTAAAACACTGGCGAGAAAAGTACAATCTTCTGTTCTTAGGTATTCTCCACATTTTCCATAAAGTTCTATTAAACGAGACTAAAATATAATAATTAGCCATTTTAATATTATTAAGAACTAAATACTTACTTCGCAAACTACTGAAAGTTTTGTAATTTTAATCCTGAGTCTTTTAAATCAATTTTATCATACAACTTTCATCGCTAGGACGTTCAGGTGAACGAAGAGATCATCGCTAATGACATGCTCGACTTCTCCTTCATAGGAACTTCTAAAAACCAAAATTTAGCCATTTTTAAACAAAAGGACAAGAAATGGAATGCATCTAAGATGCAGGAAATTAGAAAAACTTGCCTTTGAGAAGGATCGTCTGAATCTCCAAAAGTAAGAAGACTTCTCAATTTTTCCTCTTGCCCCCAAGTGCAATCAAAAGAGTATGAAATGTTACTCAAATCCATTTTTCATCTCATATTTAAAAAAATTATTGATAAAATCTTGTATCAAAACACATAACAAACATTAACCTTCCGAAAATCGATTGAACGGATGAACTCGATAGCCCATTTAAAAAATTTTAAAATGACGTTAAAGTCATCATTTTTTCTAAGATTTCTTAGCAAAGCAATGTTTTCAAAAACATGCAATGGCAGTAAGTTATTTAAAATGATTATATAATGGCAAAAGTCAAAAAGTTTAAAAAAATTCTGATATCCCTTTTTGATGTGACCTTGAGTAACCTTTCACGAATGTTTCATAATCACAATTATCATATCAGTCGGTTATCAGGCTAGAGTGGAGTGTTCTAAAATTTTCTTTTCATAATTAAACAGAATGATGAAGGGAAAGTACAGGATTGTCATGGTCAGACATGGCGAAAGCGAATGGAACGAAAAGAATCTATTTGCGGATGGTACGATGCGAATTTGTCTTCCAAAGGTAATTTTTAATATATTTATAGCAAATTAATTTTTTAGGCGTCAAAGAGGCGAGGAGGCCGGACTCGCTTTGGCGGCGAGCAATTTCAAATTTGACGTCGCCCACACTTCCGTTCTAACGAGGGCGAACAAAACTTTGGAAATGATACTTCAAGGTCAACCAAACGGACATTCCTATCAAAAAGACTTGGCGGCTCAACGAACGTCATTACGGTGGCTTAACTGGTTAAATAAGGCTGAGACTGCTGCCAAATACGGTGAAGAGCAGGTCAATCAATTTATAGACATATTTCTATTTGAATTCCCCTTTTGAAGTATGATATAGTTAAAAACCTGAATTCTACAAAATCCTGGGGTGTGGTCCTAAATTTATTTTCTAAAGGAGATAGGATTAATAAGTTATGAAATTTTAGGTCAAATTTGGCGCAGAAGTTTTGACATTCCACCTCCCCCTATGGATGAAAACCATCAGTACTACACAAGCATTGTATGCGACCCTCGTTATTCCAAAGAGCCTTCAAAAGATGAATTTCCAATGTTTGAATCATTAAAATTGACCATTGAGCGTACATTGCCTTACTGGAATAACGTCATTGTCCCTGAATTGAAAGAAGGAAAACCGTTTTAATCGCCGCTCACGGTAACAGCCTAGAGGAATCATAAAATTTGGACTGTAAGTTTACATCAAATCTTGGGTGTCTCTAACTTTTTTTTCAGCCATAAGCGACAAAGACATCATGGAACTCAATTTCCGACAGGTATTCCTTTTGAGTACCAACTGGATGAAAACATGAAGCCAGTTGTATCCCTCAAGTTCTTGCGACGAAGAAACCGTGAAAAAAGCCATGGAAAGTGTCGCCAACCAAGGAAAAGCCAAAAAATAGTATGCTGGCCTTTTTATAATAAAAAAATAATAAACTGTTGATTTATATTTTAATAAATTTTTAAAGTTTGAAAAATGTTGGTTTTTTATGTTCTGAAATCCACCAAATCATTTTTCCTTTTTCTTTCAAGAATAATTGTATTACTCCATTTATGGTTTTCCTGACTCCATTTTGGAAAATTGATTAAAAAAATAATGTTGTCTGCGGCCAAATGTCGCCAGTTTTTGCAGAACACTTTACGACCGCAATTTTCATCAGATTTCCGCCTTTTCACGGAATCTTTCTTTTGTAGTCATCTTAAATATTTTTTTTCCCAAGTGCTCAAAAAAGGCAGTGTTTTGTCTATCTAAATTTTGAGTTTTTTTAATTTGCTACGGCCATATTGTTCAATTAGGAACTTTCCTTAGAAAAATTTTCCCCATAAGTTTATATAAAATTAAAGAGGGGAAAAAAATAAGAAACAATGCCGTTTGAATTTTTTCCTACGTTGAAAAAATGGATTTTTAATGAATTTTTGAAATTTGGCTAGTGATAAGAAATGTCCGATGGGCGGTGCGGGGGACGTGACGTCACCCTGCCGAGCGTTCTACTGGTTTTGGTTCCTCCCGTGCTTGAAGCAGTGAAGAAACTTAATATTAGTAGTTTTTTTGGACTCTTTATTCAAATAAACATACGCGAAGGATTGTGATTGCGTCTTCAGATAATTGCCGTCTTTGTCCGAATTCGCCGTTTTCGAATTTAAATTGCGTTTATCCGGGGCCAAGGGGCAAAAATAAAAGTAAGTGCTTCTTTGTTTGAAAGTTTGTTTTTAAAATTATCCATTAAAATTAATAGTTACGTTCTTCTCAAAGAAAGTCATGATGTTCCTTAAAGTTTATTTTCATTTTTTTTTAAAGAAATAAGGAAAAATTAAAACTAGGTTAGGTTCAGTAAGTGTAATTTTATGAAGTTATAAAAGAAGTGCCTAGGTTTGAGTTTAGGTATACTTACTTTTTTTATCTTCTTATATCACTTATTACTAAAATGTTAGAACATGATGTAAGTAAGTAATAAATCATTTCTTGCAAAACATCACGCCTTCTTACATCAAAATGGTCTTCACAACAAAAAAAAACCGATTGTAAGACAAAGGTTGAGACGTAGTATCCCGTCTTACAGCACTGAACCATTTTTTAGCAGTATTACGATCTTGTGGAACCTTAGAAAATTATAAGTAACAAAATGAAAAATTGACAAGGACAAAATGTACATGT